>VYZP01018050.1:0-65743 GCA_013400635.1 Hypocryptadius cinnamomeus | reverse complement strand
GGGATGGGATGGGATGGGATGGGATGGGATGGGATGGGATGGGATGGGATGCCATGGGATGCCATGGGATGGGATGGGATGGGATGCCATGGGATGCCATGGGATGCCATGGGATGGGATGGGATGGGATGGGATGGGACGGGATGCCCTGGGATGCCATGGGATGGGATGGGATGGGATGCCCTGGGATGCCATGGGATGGGATGCCCTAGGATGCCATGCAATGAGCTTTGAGGTTTTTCCAAACCATTCCACAATTCTGTGATTCCAAGATCGCAGCAGCTCCACTGAAATTCACTTTGCACAAGGTTTATTTGTTAGGAAGTTGATGGTAACACAGTGGGAGTAGACAAAAAAAGTTCCCTGATTCAAAAGTGCTTTGCACCAACTTCTGTAAAAAGCAGGCAAAAAAATTAATGAGATGTTTTAGCAAACCATTTATCATGTTTCTAAGGCTCTTTTGCAAAAAAAAAAAAGTCCATTTTAACCAAAAAATGCTTCTTTTTTAAAAGCTCCATGCAGTGTCAGTATTGAACAGTGCCCTTCAATGGAACCCACAGTGCTCAGGAGCTCTCAAGGTCAGTACATTTATTTCTGGTTTTCTAAATTCATTTGCCTTTCCTCATGGTTTTTTTTTTCCTCCCTCTGCTACACTAAACATTATTTCACTGAAAATCTACAGAACTGCCCTCAATAAATCTGTTTCAGGTATCTTGGTTTACACATCTATTAATGCCGATAATAAAATTATAAATGCAGTCATAAAATCCAAAAAACAACTGAATTTATGGGAATGGCCAGTACTCAAACACTAGAAAATAAAAAGGAAAAGCCATAAAAAAATGTTTTTAAAGTAATTTTGCAAAAATTCAGCACTGAATAGAGGAATATAACCCTGGTACCAGGGCCTCACCACCCCCACAGGGAAGAATTTCTCCCTAATATCCAATCTAAATCTCCCCTCCTTCATTTTAAAGCCATTCCCTGTTTTCCTGTCACTCCATGCCCTTGTAGATATTTCCTTCAAAAAGCCACTGAGGAGGAACAATAAAACCAAACCTATGACAATGAGAAACCAGATTATATTCATCAAACACAATTAATGTTGGAAGCCATGTAAAACACTTTGATGCAACCCAGGAAAAAGAATTACAGAAAAAGAAAAACCTAAAAAGGAAATGATAACTGGAGACAAGTGGCAGTTCCAGTAACTGGGATAGCCCACAGGTATTTGGGATATTGTCTCTGCAGCACTGAGGTATCACTATGACAAATTATGGGAACAAGAGGGAGAGAAATTATCTTTTAAATGATAATCTTCACACCAGACAGGTGATGCTGCCAGATGAATACACTCCTAAAAGCAACAGCCATTTTGAAGACAAATGATCCCACTTTTGGTGCTTCTCATCCGCCTCTTTTAATGTAAATTATTTAGCAACTGCTTTATTGAGGGGATCAGCAAGCTTGAGAGATAAGAAATGTGTGCAATCCGAATTTAATTGATGAAACCACGCAGTTCAGAGATCCCTGGATTAAAAAGCTCCTTGCAGGAGGAGGTCTCTTTGGGGAAGCTTTTGCATTTTGTAATTAATTCCTACCTTTGGTTCACTCAGCACGTCAACCATCACACCATACCCTGGAGGCTGTTCCCTTTCCCAGGTTTTGGGACAGAACACAGAGGCTATGGGAAGGTTTATGGGATGCAGGCTCTGATGTGGTGCTGTTCTCAGCTCTCAGAGCTGCAGAAGGTGACCCAGTCCTTGCAGACAGGAATTACTGCCAGGCTCTCATCAATGGGGAAAATAAAGACAGGGCTCTCTCTACGTTTGCATGATATCAAAATGAAATCCCCAGCACAGGCAATGTTCTCATTCCCTCCTCCCCAAAGAGCAGGAAAAGTGATGAAATCCACAAAGGCTGATAAAAGGCTGGTCCTTTGTTCTGACTTCTCTGACTTCAGCACAGTTTTCTGTGATATTTTATGTTACAGCAGCAAATTAATGCTATTTACACAAATGAATGTATCAATATGATAAATAAGAGAAATACAATTTCCAGACAGGTCACATTTCAAGTGAGAAATTCTGTTCCAATATTGACAGATAAGAGGAGCTGAAAAGATTAATACCCAATAGCAACCAACAGGGGATTTCACAGGAGTGAAACTCCTCTTCTCTGCCTACAGGAATGTCCTCACCTTACCTGGCTCTTCCCTTGGAATTTGGCTCCCAAATCACTCCTTCCACCCCTGCCATGGGGAGGGACGCCTCCCACTGTGCCAGGCTGCTCCAAGCCTGTCCAGCCTGGCCTGGGCACTTCCAGGGATCCAGGGGCAACCACAGCTGCTCTGGGAATTCCATCCCAGCTCCTCCCCACTCTCACAGCCAGGAATTCCTTCCCAATATCCCATCCATCCCTGCCCTCTGGCAGTGGGAGCCATTCCCTGTGTCCTGTGCCTCCATGCCTTGTCCCCAGTCCCTCCCCAGCTCTCCTGGAGCCCCTTTAGGCACTGGAAGGGGCTCTGAGCTCTCCCTGGAGCTTTCTCCTCTCCAGGCTGAACAATCCAAATTCTCCCAGCCTGGCTCCACAGCAGAGGAATTTTATCCCTGTCCCATGTGCACAAGTTGTCTCTTGCACAATTTTACTTTACCTGTAACTTCTGCAGGTTGTTCAATTTTATAAAACATGTGTAAGTTTTGCAAGGAGCAGAGGAAAATTTCCACAGCATTTCCCTTTTCCAACAGAGATTCATAAGCTCAGGTTTCTATATCTTCCAGGAGCTGTCTGCAGGTGTTTGGAGAAGCAGCCATATCTGCATTTTACACCCTCTCAAGGAACACAGACCTGTTTAATACTTTGCATTTAATTAAAGGGAGCAGTAAAGGCCTCATCTGCAGAACCTGAACACGAGAATATGTGGGCTGAGTCTCCAAGAATGACCCAATTCTTCCCTAACATTATTAAATTTGAATTTTGTTTCTTATTAAACTCGCAGCAACTCTGAAGACTTTGGGGGATTCTCTCAGACAACCCAGTGCTAAACAATGTGCAGTCTCCAGAAGAGCTTCAAAGGTGCCTCATGAAAAGAACATGAAATCAATCTCTAAGCTGCAATCTAAGCAAAAGGAGATGAACTTTTCTATTGTAGAAAAGTGAATTAATTAAACCCCTCTTTTATTATCATTTGGGACGATGACCAAAACATTCAGCAGAATAAGCTCCAACAGGATGCTGCTGATAAAAGGCTCTTTATCCTGATCCTGCCTGAACTCAGCAGAAATCCAACCCCAACAGGACAAAAGGAGACCATCAACGATGGAAAGGACAAACTTCCTGAGGTAAATGAACCGGTGTGGACCTGGGAATTTCCTGTCACACACAGGATTTTTGCTTTTACATTGATTTTGAATCAATAACATATTTGGAAGTTAAGAAACAAACTGAACATGTTAAACACATCTCATTCCCTTCTCCATTCCATGGAAAAGCCAAGATCACAGAATCTCAGACTGGTTTGGGCTGGCAGTGATGCCTCAGGTTTCAGCTTTTCTATTTTTCAGATTCTGAGTTGCTTTAATGTGTGGGTCTGGGCTTCACATGAGGGGATGGGGAGCTCTCTGCACAGAGCAGGGAGACAAAACAATTCCTGCTCCAGCTGGGCACCAAGGACAAATGATCCAAATCTCAGCCCAAGAGCACAACCAGCGTGGGCTGGAGAGAGAAAAACAAGCAGGATGGGAGTGCATGGGCTAAAGCTGGAATTGGCCAATGAACTGCAATCTGCACATGGAGCAGAGCTGATCACAGGGAGAGACCCCGGGAGCGCTCGTGCATTTTGGGACCATTTGGGTTCATCTTGGGTGCAGCCCTGGCTGGGCTCTTGTGCTGCCCAAGGTGGATCCATGGAGGAGATCCTTGGAATAAATCCCTGCTTTATTCTGGAACTCTGCCCAGCCTCTGCTTTAGGGCAGCCTGCACAAGGCATCAGAAGGGACCCTAAGGCTCATCCCATCCCATCCCATCCCATCCCATCCCTGCCATGGGCAGGGACACTTTCCACTGTCCCAGCTCCCTCCAAGCCCTGTCCAGCCTGGCCTTGGACACTGCCAGGGATCTCCTCCTGAAGGAAAAAAGGGAATATTTGCTCAGGAAGCCCTGCTGCTTCCAGATGAAATTAATTCAGGTTTCTCTGTACTTGCAAGTCAACCAAAACCCACCTAGAATATTTTAGGAGTATAACTTATTTATTTTCTCACTAAACCAAAGGTGCAAAACATGTTTTGACAATTTTCCTCACGACAGCCAGCATGCTCCATGCATTCCAGCAACAACAAAACATTTTGAAGGGCTGGTTTTCCACCACCTAAATAAATTCCGATTTTTAATTGAATTTTATTTTCCTCCCCAACTTTGTTCTGGCAGAAATCAGAAGGGAAAGAAGCAAATCCCTCCCAAATAAGGAGTCATTTATCACGTTCTAACAACAACACTCCCACATTAACAACAGGATTAGAGATGGATATTCAGCTCCGGAATTGCTTCTCCCTACCTACAGCCCCAGCATGCAGGCAACAAAAGAAACTTAAGTTGAGAGATGTTTTTTAATTACACATCCACACTTAAATGAGAACTCATCTCTCCTTGGAAAAGCAATTAAATCCAAACCAGGATTAAAATCAGTGGTTTAAAACACGCCAAAGTGAAACTCAGCTCCTCGGGCCGCAGGGGCAGGACAGGGAATGTTCCTGGGAAGGGGCTGGTTTGCTCCAAGAGCTCAGCTCAGTTCCTACACCATTCCAAGAAAATGCATGGAAATCCCACGATTCACATCCCTTTTTTCCATATTTTTCCTCCCATCTGGGCAGTAACAACAGGACCAAGCAGAATCTCTTTTCCAGGTTCTGATGTCCAAGTTCATGCCCAGACTCACACAGGATTTCCCATCCCAGCCCTGGAGATCCAGGAATCTGTCCCAAGGGAAGTAAAGTCAAACCAGCAAAGGCAAAGCAGCTTTCAGACGGATTCAAATATAAAATAAATATTAAGAAAGAATAAAAAACCTAAAATCAATGCACAGGCTACTGCAAAACCACAATGAAATGGTAGGGAGTGGAACTGAATTTTCTTTAAGGCCCCTCCAAGCCCAAACCATGTGTAATTCTATTATTAAAATATCATAGAATTCAAATATTTCTGTATTTCTGTATGTTACAGTACTACTTAGATGTACTAAAAATACAAAAAATGGGAAAAGTAAAATACCAAAACATCCCAATTATTCTCAGGACCCATCTTTCAATCTCAAAACATGAGATTTTTTTTCTTACTTTTATAATTTCCATGGATTTAAAACCATCCCAACTAATTTTTTGGGGTATAATATTTGAAACCCCAGCAGAAAATCAAGCAACCCTGAGTTATGGCAGAGCCTACAACACTCATCCTACTCTTGACATTTGGCAAAAATGGGATTTGTAACTTCTCTTGATACGGCTGAAAAATACTCATCATCTCTTGAGGAGGTAAATTTAAGCATTATTTTTAAAATGCTTTAAAAATACATCAGAAAAGCTACTTAGAGCAAGACAAAATGTTTTTCAGAACCAAGGAAATAGCTCTGATTAGGTTGTCCCTATAAGTAAATGTGAGGTATATGGACAATTTCTGCATAAAGAGAGCACAAACATTACCCAAAGTCATTAACTGCTAGGCAGGAATTAATATGTTTACAATTCAAGCCAAGTGATAAATATGAATATATAAAAGGCAAATACTCATTGCATCCCTGTGAATTATTAAAACTCTTTCTTTCCTTAATAAATGGAAAAATTAACATGTACAAGCATTCTGCTTTTTCCAGTTACCAGGGTTTTTTTCTAGGCAGGAATCTTAACCTTGTAACTTTTGCTAACACCTGAAATTTAAGAAAAAACACTTAAAAAAAAGGCCAAACAAACAAAAAAAGATACTTAATAGTTCAAGTCTGTTAAACTAAAATTTAATGAAAAACCCCACATCATGAAGTGCCTGTTAAATGAGGTCCTATGGAATACCAAGGCCAGGTTGGATGAGCTTTGGAGCTACCTGGGATCATGGAAGGTGTCCCTGCCCTTGGCAGAGGTGCTGCTCTTTAAGGTCCTTCCAACTCAAACCATGCTGGGGTTCTACAATGAGAAAAGTGAGGGGTTTGTCCTTTCTTCCCCCCAAGACTTGATGTCCCTTGTCCCAGCCACCAAAGACATCTGTGACATGATGTGTCAGCTTTCACAATGCCACCACTTGTCCTTTTGTCACCACCTTCAGTCCCCAGGAGCTCTCCCACAAGACATCAAGCCCCTCACTAGATAATCAATTGCTGCAGATCTTATCTGTCACCTGGTAATTGATGTGAAAGAACAAAATTATGCTTCCAAACAAAGCCTGTTAGCTCATCACTCCAGCTCATCATCCTGAGGACAAGCTGAGCTCAAGTAAAGCCCTGGTGATGTTTCCTACCAGGCTTCAATGAAGGCTTTGGTTTCCATCACCTCACAGAGAAATAAAACAATTCCATAAACAAACAGACTCTCCACAGCTTGAAGGGGACATAGATGGCAGGAGGAATGAGAAGGGCCACCAAAGTGACAGCCTGGGGAAGAGAAGGCTCCAAGGAGAACTTCTTGTGGCCTTCAATATTTAAAGAGGGCTTGGAAGAAAGACGGAAGGAGACTTTTATTTTCCCACCATCAGAGGGCAGAGTTAAATGGGATTTCGGGAAGGAATTCCTCCCTGTGAGGGTGGGCAGGCCCTTGCACAGGGTGCCCAGAGCAGCTGTGGCTGCCCCTGGATCCCTGGCAGTGTCCAAGGCCAGGCTGGAGCACCCTGGATAATGGAAGTGTCCCTACCCACGGCAGGGGGTGGAAGGGGATGAGCCTTAATGTCCCTTCAACCCAAACCACTCTGACAAGGGATGGAGGAGAAGTTCCCTCCTGAGAAGGGGTCACACATTCCCAGATTCTCCCAGGAAGGCACAGCATGGATGGATCCACATTTTCCTGAGGTTTCCAAACCCACAGCAGTGGGGATGAAAGGAGTGCAGAGCCGCTGCTCACAAGTTTCACTGCGTTAGAACCAGGAGGCAGCAGCTGAAGCCAACAGGAGATGAATTTCAAACAAATATGAGATGGGAATTTAATCCTGGCCATTTCTTTTTCCCTCCCAGGGAGTGATGGGAGTTGTGCCATGGGGACAGGCAGCAAAGGCAGCTCCACAAGGGAATGCACAAAGTCAGGAGAAGGAAAGTCTGGAGACAAGGAGCAGCCACTCCACCTCCCATCCAACCAACTTCCTCATCCAGGCTTGGACAGAAAGCTGCTGAGAAGGAAAGGATGTGGATATACTCAATTTATTATGGCACTGCTTTGAATTCCCAGAAGTAAATTGAGGAAGTGCCACATTATTACCAAATTATAACTTTATTTCTGGGTTTTCAGAGATTCCATCCTTTTCCTCCCCAACAGCCCTTCCAGTTATGGGGCTTTTCCATAATACTGATGGACACCCCTTGGATATAAAGCAGCTGCTAATTATGCTCCTCAACCACTGCTAAGTATTAATATTTAAAGTCCTGAACTTGTTTAAAAATTGAAGAAAATCAAAATTGGTGCTGCTTTGAATGGTTTTTAATTCAGTGTCCCCAAGCCATAAAGGACAGAGCCATTTTTCCTGCACTGTGTTTTGAAGAGCCACAGACCAAGGATTAAGAAGCACTTCATGCAGCCTCTGCTGTCAATTGTAAACTCATTTAATGTCATTATCAGGCTTCCCATATTTTTCAGAATGCAACTTTTTGAAATATCTTGGGCTTTTAGGATTTCCAGACTTTTCAAAATAATTTCTGTTTCTTTCTTAAGGTAAAACTCAGTCACAGACATTTTTATACATAAAAGAATTGGGTCTTTGCACAGTCAATCAGGAATTTAGCACATTCTTGCTTGCACAAGGCAAGTTTCTAGGTCATTTTATTTAGAAAAAATAAGTAAGGGAGGAGAAGCTCTTAATTGTGAGCATATGGCTAAATTTTAGGTGCCCATGATGCTGCAAACTGCCTCTTTATATCCCTTTTTTATTCACTGCCATCATATTTCCCTGTCATGTATCAAAGTTATTAAGAGCAATTTTATTTTGGCACCTGCTTGGGGATTTTAGAAACTACACTGAAGAGTTCATTTCTGAACCTTATGGCCAAAATACTTAATTTTGGTTTAGAGCACCAATAGAAATGGTGAGTTTAATTCTATTTGCACTGTTCATTATTTCCTTCTTTCATAATTTTGTAGGATTTTAATTTTTCACTTGTTTAACACATTTAATTTCAGCTTGTTTTTTCTGTTAAGCATTTTTCTATTATGCATTAGGACCAGGCTGCTCCCTGGGTTTCTAACTTGAAGGCAACATGCAAAAGCACATAAAAGTCTGTATTTTTATGCTATGTTCAAATTTTTAATAGTTCAATATTTCAAATGAGAAAACCTTCCTGAGGCTTTGGGAGTTTACATTACTTTATAACATTGAATGTTCTCCACTTTGACAGAAAAGTTGCATTAAATCCTCCATCTAATGAAATCAATGTTGTATAAATAATATATTATTCCACCAAGGAGCAAATAGGAATCAGATGCAAGTATCCCCATTATTTGTTGGATTTGCCTTTTTTCTGCCCATAGCTTGAGTTTGAAGATGGAATTCATGCTCATCCCACATTTCATTAGGTGCTTAAATCTGAAGCCATTTGTCTAAAGGCAATCAAAAGTACGAACACATTTGTTGGGTTTTATTTTTAAGCAGGGCAGGATTTTTTCCCTTTGCTATAAAGCAGTCAGAGAGAAAACCCTGGAATTTGGGAAGGTCATAAAATAAATGAGATAAAGCAAAATATTAACAAAGTTGGCAGAATGTTCCTTTAAAAACACTCCCCCACACTTCCAGTTCCTCAAGACATCTTAACAAGGATGTAATTTCCCATTTGCTCTCAGTGAGCAAATCAAACAGAGTGATTTATTATTCAGATGGGCACAAAGGATTTCTGAAATGCAAAAAGAAGGGCTCTAAAAGCACAAGTCATCAGTAATGACGACAGCCTGAACTGCCTTTCAAATATGAACAAAATGCAGCCATTTAGGGGCTCATACATCACACTCTCCCAGACCCTCATTTATTTCCCAACTGTACAGGCTGCATGAAAATGGAACCAGAATCTACTGAGAACATCTTTATCAGGGAAGTGATTCCACACCATCAGAGAGATCAGAATCCCCACCCTTGGAAGACCAACCAAGGCTTTCCAATCACTACTTTAGTTCCCTTCCCAAAAACATCTGCGTGCTGAAAAGAAACTCCTCTGAACTATAAACACAGTGAAAATATGACAAAACTCCCATTCCTATCCCAAGAAAATTCAGATTTTCTTGATAAACATCTCCAGCAATTTGGGCTTCTGATGAGACAGCATTCAACTGGAACCCAAAATCTCAGCTTTAGCTGGTGAGATCTGCTGTTATATTTTTCTTCCAATGATGTGTACAATAGGAAATTGAGAGAGAGAATTAAATCCTGCTCATTCTTATCCCAACGAAGCACAGAAATAACCATCAGAGCTAATGAGGTTACTCAGCATTTTTCTTCGAGTAGAAAACCCACAAAGAGCAGTTCCCTCAATCAGCTGTTTAATATTTCAGCTGTGCACAGGTATTATGGGTATTAGACACATATTCTTAAATCCACTTTATCTTCAAAATGTTCCTTTAAGTAAAGAGATGTGGAATTAGCACTTTATGTATAAAGAACTGACATCAGCATAGGCTCAAATGAATTTTCCAAGCTCATGGAAAAGACTTATTATGGAGCAAGACACTACAGCAAATCTCCCAAATTTCTGCTAAACATGACTCCAAGAGACCTTTTTCCTCTGCATCACAGCCAAGCAGAAAATACCCTCCACCAAAGCAAGATCACCTCCAAGGTGTGGATTGCATGAAGACCTGTTTGAAATTCCAGCCAAGTCTGCCTTCACCTCAGCTGGAGCAGAGGGGCATATTTAACATCCTTCCATTTCTGTTCCAATGGCAGGTTGGAGGAAATAAATTAATTACCAATTTAGCCCAGAAAGCCAGGCAGTTATCATCTAAAGGCATGGAAATAACCACCTAATTAATGGGAATGAAGGTTCAGCAATGTAGAAATACTTGGCTTTAGCAAAGACTGAATGACAGCATTGGTCCCAAGTGACCACAGAGAGAAAAGGCACAACTCTGTCCACAGCTCTGCTTCAAATCAGGTGAACTTCACCCTTCTTTCATTTCCAACACAGGTGGGAAGTTCTGCCATAAATTAGCCTGGCCCTAAGGAATTCATATCCCTGGGAACCCAGCTCAGGCATGTCATGTTGGGATTTAAATTATGCCTCCTAATATAATTTACTTAACCTAACCTAGATCTGAAAATCCCACTGGTGCCGGTTTATCATCCTCCTTCCCCACACTGGTGGTCACCAAACACCTGGCAGGTAACTCAAGCTCTGGCTGCCACATGCTTTTCCCTGAGCTGCATCCAAGCTTTCCTCCACAAGAACTTCACAGACTATTCCAAAAATTTACGTTTTAGTGTTCCACTGTCAGACCTGTGTGTTCTAGAGGAGCATAATCCTACAAAGCAGCTGCAGTGCAAAAAAATGCCCCCAGGCATGGCATTTCCTGGGGCAGTCCTTGAGCCAAAACCTGAGTGTGGGGAGGACAAGCCAGGCTGATCCTCCCACAGTCACCCAGATTTGTCCTCAGCAACTGAATGCAAGAAAAAAAGTCAGGTAAAACCTGAAGTCTGTAACACCAGGCTGTGTGTGATTAATATTTCTGAATACACACCCAGGTGCCTCCCTGAATTTATGATGCAATTAGCAGTGAGGGACAAAGACCCCTCACTGTACTTCTCCACAGAGAATGCCACTAAAAATCCATCTCACTGCTCTCCAACCCCTGCTTTTCTCACTGCCCCCAGAATTCCAAGGCAGGACTTCCACCTGCACACATCACTGCAGCCCCAAGCAGTGCTCACTCCTCCCTGACAGACACAGGGAGAAAAAGCCTGGGAAGGCAGGACACTCCATGAGAGAAAAATACGTTTATAACCTAAAACAACTACAATAAATTGTCTCTTTTATCTTTGCACCCTCTCAGGTTGAAGCCCAACCCCTCTCTCCCCTCTCAAGCATTTCTTCTACACTACATTCCATTATGCAACAGTCATGCTCAGCATTTTTAAAGGCTAAAATATTGACAAATGGGGTGATGAAGCATTTCCAATTTCCCAGTGTTATTTACTTCTGTGTGCTGTTACAGTAACATGAAGCATGATAATCACAAAACACTTCATTTTTCACAAACCCTGATTTAAAAAATCCCTGTATACACCAATGGTGTCAGCAGTTACACGTGAATCTGGTCCACATCAGAAAGTACTTTTTAATTCCCTAAAAACCTCCACAAGATGCTGTACTGTTTATAAGTGGGGCATATGCATAATGCTGTGCAAGACTAATCAGCCTTGAGACAACAGCTTCTAAATATCATTATGGAGAAGACAAGAATGATGTTTAACTGCTGCTTCTGTCAGACAGATTCTCCTTTCAAGTCACTCAGGATATCAAGTTATAGTATTTCCTTCCAGTAATCATAGGCTGGATAAACTCACATTTTCAGCTTGTGAAAAAGCAACAGCATCTCCTACCACTGATCTGTTGGCTCTGAGGAAGTAGCCTGTGTTATTTCAGACGTGCTCACCCTACCATGTAATTTTACCCACGTCTGTATCCAGGCTGCAGCCAAAAACCGCATTTATTTTCGTAGAGAGAAATTCACAGAGGACCTGGAATACAGCAAGTCAGCACTGCTGGAAAGAAAAACAGGAAGAAAAAAAAAACAACAGTGTGGTGGTTGCTGTTGCATCAATAAGCAGGTCGATATTGAAGTTCTTTGGAAAAAAAAATATCTCTGATAAAATACCATGAGAGATGCTGAGTGAGATCCAAGCTGTGTCACAGTCCCTACCCCGAGGCAGAGCAGCAGTGATGTGGAGGGCACAGCCCTGGCACCCTCGTTCAGGGATCGGCAACAGGGATAAGGAACAGAGGGAAGAGGGCAGCGGCAGTACCTGCACAGGTAGCAGGCAGGGAGAGCAGCGGAGCTGCCCTCTGCTGACTGTCTGCTTTGCTGAACACTGCTCTGATCCGCTCCTGCACAGCCACACCGCGATTTAACCGGCCGGGCTTTCCGTGACTCCATCCCCACGGATGTCACACTCCGTGTGACAGCCGGACCCACGCGGGTCCCCTGCCCCGGCCCAGCCCCAGCCCGGGCTGGCAGCACCGGCAACGCCGCGCTGCAACGGGCTGCTCCAGCTACTTAACTCCAAAATACACCCAGGACTCGAGCCAGTGCTTCTGCTGCATCGTGTCCGTGGATGCCCGACCCGTCCAGCGCCCAGCTCGGCTGGCCCTGCCTGCTGTGGCGTGGGGGTTGTGGTGGAACACTTGGGGCTGGTCCAGCCGCTCTCATCTGCCATGTCCAATCAGGGGTCGCTTCAGAAGCCCCCAAAATCAATAACCCACGTCGACATCCATGGTGAAGGCAGCGCTGTGACAGAGGAACCTGCTGGCACCTGGGCTAGGGGACTTTCCTGCTGAAAAGTATTTATTGGACAGCAAAACTCCTGGGAACCTCCGAATGAAACACGGACCCAACATTTCCCAACTCGGACCAATTCTCGTGCCTCTCACGGCATTTTCTGTCTATCACTCAGGTAAAATACACACGACCTATTTAACTTCCAACTTTTTTCTTTTTTTAAGTGAAAAACATCATTGCTAAACCCTCTGTAAAATGAGAGAAAAGAAGGAACGATGTGATTCAAGTTTTACGCAGATTATCACGTTTCTTAATCTCCTCTGCCAAAGCGCTTCACTCCGAACTCGCGTCCATTTTATACAAGGTTTAAAAGCAAATGGGAGCAGCTACTCCTTTAGCACCTTAAACACCCTCCCTCCCAATAAAAGGCAGCCGTGTAGCTTTAACCCAGCGCTTCGCTGAAATTCCCAATGGATCAGCATCACCCACTCTGCGGCTGCTCCATCGCTCCCGTAGCGCGACTGGAAACCTGCGCTGCGCGGGGACGGTGTGCACGGCTCTGTTATTAATGAACCCCCGCGCAGGAGAACCGGAGCAATAACGAAAGCTTCTCAGCGAGCCTGCGAGCGCNGCGGCTCCTCCGGCGGCTCGGCGGCTCCGCGGCAGATGCGCCCCGGCGCCCAGGCTCTGACGCCCAGCTCGCCCCGGCGGCTGGAGGGAGATGCTCGCCCAGACCGCCGCTTCTGCGTGAGGAAGCACAAGGTAAGGCGCTGACCGCTCGCCCCCATCCCCCGAAATTCCCCGTCCGCTGGTTCTGCCGGCGGAAAACTTCGTAGGGATGAGGAGAAAGGCTGGCGCTGAGCGCCAGCGTTATGCAATAGCGTATCTGCCTGCCTGCGAACAGCTCCTGCATCCAACAACTTTCGTGACAGATAAGGAGAGAATATCCCGATACGCGACTTTCTTCTAGAAAAATACCAGCGTTTCTTTGCCTGCTCCCCTTCCAGCCGTGCCTGGGAGGGGAGAGGAGTAGCTGGAGGATTTTGGAGGATGCACGAAGTGCTTTGGCTTTTCACATGGCTGATGGCGAGGAACTACCGCTGCTTATTAACTTCAGCCGTCCTAATGAAGTGTCCGTACAGCGGCGATGGAGGAACACGGGATGTGTTGTTCATCGCTGAACTTGCAGTACGGCACTTCATTAAAAGCCCAACCAACCCAAAAATCCTCCTCGGGGACTGAAGCTGCTGCTATTCAATGAAGTGTGCAGGGTTCTCCCGATTTAACACACCCGCGTCCCCATCTCCATCACCGACCACACAGAAATCGGGGATGCCGTGGAAACGCCGTAGGAAAACGGGACAAAAGGTAGCAGGGAACCATCCCCAAAGTCACAGTCCTTGCATCGTGCAAGGCATCCCGAGCTTCCCGCTCTGCAGTTCCATCGTGCCTGACTCGCTAGTAAAAACCCTGTGCCGTGACCTCAGCGCCTGTTAATGCCATGTTTACGGGGAGTTACGGCAGCCAGGGGATGCAGGACTGCAGTTCCATGGGATCTGCCCGGGGGAGGCGGGGGGGCCGCCGGCCCCGGCAAAACAGGGACAGCTTGCACTGCTGGGAGCGGGGAATATATTCCCTGCTTATGTCACCGTCTCCCGAGGCTCTGTCCCAAGGGAGCTGTGCCCCCCTCTCAGCCGCGAGTCGGAATAGGGAATGGAGCGCTTTGCTTTGACCTTGTGTGTCTAAGCAGCTTAAAATCCTGCACGGAGGAGAATTTAACTCATTAGGCTCTAAGATCTGTTTTTCCCAGCCTCGGAGAATCTTTTTTTTTCCCCAGATGAATGCTGGCAAGTGCTAAGGGAAGGCAAACCAGTAACAGGTCACGTCTGATATAAACTGGGAATTTATTCCCTCCTCTCAAGTGCTGGATCGTGCTCGGATTTACCGGGCTGCCAGGAATGCTGCGTGTATCAAGGTTAAAATCTGGCTTCTAGATGGAAAAACTCCTAGCTAAAAATAAATAAATAAATAAATAAAAATAATCACATGATATGCAACTATGTCCTAGCCATGGACTGGGATTAATTTAATGTCAAATTCCAAGGCAACAGACTAATAGTAAAAATAGGAAATCAGGGAGAGGAACAGATCTCCTCACTCTTGGTGTGATGCCTCTTGGTGTTCCACCACCCTGCTTGTGCCTGCCTGTCTGGACTACAACAATCTGCTCCCTCCGAGTACAAATAACAGTTCTAAGTTAAAAGCTGGGTTCTTCTCCTGGCATTAAAAATTCATATTTAGATGAAAATATCTCAGGGCTTAGGTATTATTAATTTATCACCCAGAGGGTGATATTCTGCTATACAGTGGTGGCATAGGGTCGCTGATTCCAGGAGAAATCCATGATGTAGATTGCTAATCCAGAGACTCAGACGGAATCGTTCTAATTCCAACAGTTCTAAAATAAAATTCTTGCCCCAGAGTTTAAGGTGCTGTTGCATTGAAAGCAACCTCCCTTCACATGATGGGGAAAGCTGGTACTAAATCAGCTTTTTTTAGGGCTTTTTTGTAAGGATGTCACAATGCCCTTGATGAAAAATGTTTGTTCTTTAGGACTCCGTCATTATTAACGATGTGTTTTGAACGAGATGCTCGAGATAATTCTAATCCTGGATGGAATCAGGGCTTTTCCCTGGGACTGGCACATAAAAAACCAGCTGGGCAGGAGCACCACACAAGAAATTGTTCAGTTCCTTATCAAGAGGGCCAGCACTTAGCATTCAATGCACCCTTGTATTAACTGACTCACAAACAAGGAGCTCGTAAGATCCTCGCTGCCTCTTCCCCCAGTTAACCACTGCACTGACAGAGCATTTCTGCATGAGGGGCACACACTGCACACTCTATATTCTAATCTAGACATAATTAACTCAGCAAAAAGAGTGTTAAGTTCAGTGCAGAGGAGCACAGGGAAGGAGAACGTGGTGAAGGAGCCCAGGAGCTGCCCAAGTGCCGAGTCACGGAGCGTGCGTCACCTCCCAGACCAGCACCGTCAGTGACCAGACACCCTGGTCACCACCAGGACACTGCCTGGGAACCCAAACACCCAAACTCAGCCAGGGATTGTGCAGAAGGCAAGGAAATACCAACACTAATGTTTGCTTCTGCAGGATTTAAAAGCCAGCTTAGCCATGCCATGCCTTTGCCGTGACTGATGGGGAAACCAGTCAGGGAAACCTGTGAGCTTGCCAAAAATCCCTGCTAAAATGTAAGGTTACCTCCACAGAGCTCTTGAGCTGTGATGTCTCAAGGCCATTCCTTATCCGAGCACAGGACAGGGAGAACTAGGGATGTATAGTCCCATAATTCATGCCCACTTGAAGAAACAACAGCAAATCTAGAATATCTGAGCCCATAAAAAATTCACGTGATTATCTGAACTAGCTATTAATAAAAAGCTCTTATATTCTACTTTATGACAGGCACAGTTTAAAGAACAGCTGAAAATTTGTCTGACATATTAAAAAACATGTAAGCAACAAATCTATTTTATAGATCAGTAGTCCCTTGTATTTTAACTAATCAGTTTGCAAATTAAATAGGCTTTCTGAAAATGAAATCATGAGCATATTTTAAGGAAAAAAATCATCTCAGAGGGGTAAATTCAGTGGGAGCTCCACATTCAGCCTTCTAAAAACTAGTGCTTGCTTAGAAAATCCTGAATAACCTCTGAACACACACAGGTACAACTCCCTGGGTATTGACACTCGATTTTAAATTGTTATTGACCACACAGAAATGTGCTCAGAGCGTTCTCTTATTGTAGTGGCACATCCCCCTCTGAAGGCTGTTTACTCCAATTTTACTACATTCAGGCAGAAAAGGATCCCTTAATATTCCTGAAACAGTTCACCCTGTTCATGCTTTTGCATGAAAAACTGCTGAAAACTGCTTCCCATTAAGACATCCCAGCACAAGTCTCCAAGGCAAAGAGAACTGCATGTAAAAATAACAACTCAGTGATCAATCAGCAACATTTGGTGTCCTCTTTGCGTTTTCTCCCCCTTTAGTGGCACAAGACACCAAGCCTGATTTTACTTCAGTTTTTCCTGCTAAATCCATTGGGTTTGATACAGAGGAGTGTAAAGGAGTAAGGGCCATTTTCAAACTCTGAATTAAACAGAGATGGATTAAAAAGACTGAAGACCTTCAAGTCTTGCTATGTTTAGGTGCAGATCCAAACTTCTAAATCATAACAACAGATTCCTGTCCTGGCAGGGAAGGGCTGGAGCGCTACCATGTCCCTCTCCCCAGAGTTGCTGATTTCTGGTCTCAGACTCAGCCCATATCAAAAATAATTGTTAAACATCTCAGAAACCCCAGCTTTAACTCGTGTTTGTGACATCCATGGGCAGGAGAAGCAGGTTGCTGCTGTTATTTTTGCCTGCCCATGATTGCTGGAGCAAGCCTATAAATAAAGCCCACGTAGTTACCGAATTAAACCAGTTTAAAAACAAAAGCAGAGGAAGCTCTTTCCATCTGGTCTGAGTGAGCAGGAATTGTCACAAGCTCACCAAAAAAAAAAAAGAGTTACTTGTTTTGTGCTCTTGCCCACCTTCCCTGCTTGTTTTACAGCTGCCCTTCTCTCCTCTTCCACTTTTTTTCCCAATTCTCATGTCAAGGTTGTGATCGCATTGCTTGGAACAATTTTGGGGAGGTCAAAGCTTATAAAGCCCAACCATGGTGTAAATGACTTTTTAAAAGCTGGAACAGGGGCTCTCTGATGCCCAAGACAAACCCATTTAAGCAGGTGTGTGAATTCAGGACTGTATTTTATAAGTTCATAACACATCAAGTAGTTTTGGTCTGGTTGGTTACTTTCTGGGAAAAGGAAGAAGAGGGAATCAGTAAAATCCTTGATTTTGGTGTATTTATCTATGAATAAGCACAAAATCTACAACAAGCCTGAAGTCTCCTTCCAACCGTTAGTAATTGGTTGTTCATACCCATTTTGTTATTATATTCATTATTCTCTCCTGCAAATAGAGAAGAGAAATGAATGAGGAGATATCCACGAGTACAGAAATTTAACTTGTGGATCAGTTGAATACATTTCTGTGTATCAAGGCCATCGGCAAATAAAACACAGCGATATCTCTACGGAGCTGACAAAGAGACAGATAAAACATCCCACTGCTGGAGAGAGTAATTCAGCAGAAATTATGCTTGAACTGCCTGCTCACACTGATAACACTGATCCCTTCTGGAAACTGAGCCTAAACTGCTGAATTCCAGAGGAATCAGTGTGGTTTTGTTGAGCAAGTTGGTGAGAAGAACGTGGTACATTCCTGCATTCACAATTTGTAACAAAAGCACTCAAAGCCACAAGAAAAGTGGTGCAAATTATCTGTCTGCTGGCCAGTTGTGGTGCCTTCCCCAGCCAAAAAATATCCTTGAGAGGGTCTTTAATTATTACTTTAATAAACTTCCTGATCATCCCTATCACAAACAACCCATCCTGAAATCCAGAATCACAGAGTGGTTTGGGTTGGAAGGGCATTAAGGATTATCTCATTCCAACTCCCTGCAATGGGTAGGGACACCAGGTTTGTTTCAAAATCCTATTCCACGTTATCCCAGGTACACAAAACCTGGGAGTGACTGACTCAGCAACTCCACACTGTATTTGCTTCCCTCTTCATTCCCCATGTAGCTCTTCCCACATGGCACCAAAACTGTGTTCCCTGGAATGAGCAATTTCCATCAGCCTTCTCCCAGAGTCCTCCTGTTTGATGAGAACCTGGGATTTGGGGAGTTTAAGACAACTTTCCCTCACACAAGACTTTGGCTCTTCCTTCCCAAGATTTCAAAAGCATCTTAGATCCAGCTTTGAGGAAGCTTTGCAGCTTTAGGGACTGTAATTCCCCTCAGCAACTGAAGCTCTTTGCTCTACTAGAACTCTTTTTGGGTAACTAATGGGAATTTTTGTACAATGCTCTAGCAGGAATCAGACTGATCTGTGCAATTTCCCCAACACCAGCACACTCAGATCCACCTGTACACGGATAATTCAGAATTCCAGCAGAACCAGAACCTGCCTGAAACCAGAAACTTCAGGAATGTGCTCCTCAAGAAGGTGACAAATGACACAGCTCTTACTTGGTAGCGACTGCTGCCAGCAGTGGAGTGCAGAAACAACACATCTAGACAGATCCTATTCCCCAATTAACATCCTGCTAATGATGTCAGGTTTTAGACCTAAATTACCCAGCTGAGTTGTTCAACAACACTTCACACCCTCCCAGGCTTGTCTGCCTGGAACCCTGATCCAAGCAGGAAGAGCTGACAAGGCTCTGATGCCTTACAAGCACTGACCCCAGGAATGTCACTGTCATCTCCCATCTGTAGGGATCACCTGCATTCCCAAGGGAATGCTCTGATCTGCAGAGCAAAATTAAGGATGCAGGATTGAAGCCTGGAGCTGGGACCTGCTTATCTGCTTTTTCCTCTTCACCCAACGCTTGAAAATTTCTGATGAAGGAACAAAACCAGCTGCAGTTCCTGGAGGTCTCAGTCTGATCATCCCTGAGAGTGTCCAAGGCCAGGCTGGACAGGGCTTGGAGCAACCTGGGACAGTGGAAGGTGTCCCTGCCCATGGCAGGGGTGGAACTTGGTGATCTTTAAGGTCTTTTCCAAACCAAACCATTCCATGATTCTGTGTTTTCAGCATTCAGCTCCCTTTGTGCAGAGCTCTGACAGTTTTACAACCCTGTTGGTCAAAGCTAAAGAGCAGCACTGCTCTTTCCCTGTCATTTGCCTGTTTTTTTCTTTCCCCTTAAACACCCACAAAACCTATTGATGTCAACTAAGAACAATTAAACTTAGTATTCAACAGTAATGCCAATAAGGAACTGCCTTAAACCCTTGTTTTTAACAACCTGCCCTTTAAATTATTTACCAGAAAGTCCCATAAAAATGAAAAACCTTCCACTGCAAGTCCTGTGGCTTTTGGACTCCTGCAAGCCAGGAGGGTGTGAGCAGAACTATTAGGGATTCTCTTAGCAACCCCTCCTCAGCAGCATCCTGCTCTTCCTCCTCCCCCTGGAGCAGGGACAAAGCCTTGCCCAGATTTTCATGAAAAAACAAAATAATGCTAAAGAAACCTCCCCTGCTCTCGTCCTGACAGGCAGAGCTGAAGAGCACAGGGAGAAAAATCAGCATTGCTCTCTTCACTGTGGCATTATTTTTTCCAGTCCACTAAATCCCAGCAAACGTTTGAGATCAGAACACTCTGAATTCACAGGGAGTATCTCGTGACATTGTGTTTGTTCCACAGGGAAGTTAATAGTTATTAACTCACACCATAAGTCTACACTGGTTTTAGTGCAAGTGCAAATCTCCTGTTAATGGTGCTATTCCTTGCAAAATTCTGTTATGGGGAAAAGAACCCTTATTTTCCAGAATTTCATCATGCTGAATGGATTCCTTTTAATTTTATGCACGGAACAATATAGGAAGCAACAAAACCTAAGTATTATTAAAATTTGTGTTCCAAAAACATAGTAGAGATGTCAAAATTAAAGGAAATTGCCTCTACCAGCTTCATTCAGGGAAACTGGCTTGGTTTGTAAGGAAAATTTTAAGTAGTTTATCCTCCAGTAGATTCTTGTTTTATCTAAAAGTCTCCAGGCTTATTAAATCGTACATTTTATTTGTTGCCACTTAGTTCTGAAGCTGAAGCTCACAAGAGCATTTAAAGGCATTTATTGGGTATCTCAGCCATAAGCTATGACTTTATACATCATTCTCACAGAGCCTGCCAATGGATGGGAGGGGGAAAAGACAAATCCAATGCCACAGGATCCTGATAATTCCAAAGGAAGACTTCCAAGGCACTTGGAAATGCAGCAGTAAGGATGACTTGGGTATTGAGCAATAAATAAGGAAGTTCAAGAGAGACAAAATTCAAGTTCAGCGCCACAGGGTTTCAAAACAGAGTTTAAAAAAATACTGGTTTGACATTTAGCAGCACTGCTAAGTCTGTTATTCTACATGAACGATTCTGTGATGGAATAAAGACAGGCTGGGCTACCCCAGCAGTTTTCATAATAATCCTCTCATCAGTATTTTTTATCCCCTAAAAACTGGGAATACCTGCAATCCTCAGATTTATCTGGAAGTCAGAATTTCTCCTCAGTCCTTTTGTATTACAATTTCCTCCAAAATTTCCTAACACAGGCAAAGTTTCTGCAAACAACTTTTGTAATTAATAACTGCCTAAGATAATTCATATTTTCAAATGTTTTTATCATGACAGTCTTCTTTAGTGGACATTACTTTTAGGATGATACTAAATAATTTTTGCATTTCTAATGCAACACTGTCAGATAATTAACAATGAGATTCCTTTGAAAAGAATAAAAATACTCATTTAATGAAGTCAAAATGTATGGGATATTTAGAATTAACATTAGGTTTCTATACTGGATTTGTTTCTACTAAGTAAATCTGAGTTTCTTTCTGCTCTTTATTTTTAACAGTATAATTGGATAAATATTCCATGGATACACTTATGACTTATAGACATCAAGCAGTTTTTGAAAATTAAGTGGTTTAAGGTGGTACGTAGGCATAAAAAATTTTATCTGAGGCAGTGGGGATTTCTCAGGAGAATGTCCAGCCTGGAAATATCCAGAAGCCAAAATATGCTGCAGATCACTTCTCACTTTCCGTGCAAAAAGCCAATTATTTGCAATTCCCTGCATTATTTTAAGCCAATCCATCCATCCACAAAATCCTGTGTGCTCTTAATACGTGCACAGATGTTTCCAGCTGCATCTCCAAAGCCTTCACTTGCTCTGGAAACCCAAGGACTGAAATCTGTGCCTTTCATCTGCATTTGGAACCTGCAAAGTTTAAGCCCCCTCTGCGCATTAACACATCCTGAATCTGCTTCTGTGTCATAAAACTGACAGGGATAAAATGGAAATTGCAAGGTGAGTTCCAAGTCTCCTCTCCCCTCATTAACCAATCAGTCTGGAAATTCCACACTGTAATTCTCCTCCCAGAGCAGTGACTCTGCAGAGTTTGGGATGCAGAGTGAAGGTCCTGCAAAGATTTCTGCCATGTAATTGGTGGTTTCCATAATTACCCAAAAATTTTATACCCACTCAAAGCTTCTCTGTGCATCACTTTTTAGTTATTATTATTATTATTAAATAGTGTATTTCCATATTCAGACATAGAGGGATGCTGCTTAAGGGTAATCAGCCACAAGTTTATAAACAAATCAAGGCTAAAAACTGAAAAACTAAGCTTCTGATTACTTAAATATTTAGTTTAGCAAATCAGCTCTTTGTTTGGAGTAAGTACAGATAAAAAGTTGAACTCTATTATCTGCATGTAATTGGCATCTGCAACTAAAATTCAAATACAAAGGCTTTATTACCCCCCTGACAGCATGAGCCATAAACTGAGGAACTCCAGCTCAGTAGTTTCCTCAAGTATCCAAAAACCCTGCAGAGACAACGCTGTGGCAGTGCCTAAATAAGCCAAAATAGGAGGCCAGACTTTGTCCAAATCAAAAATGAAACCAAACAGGAAAGATTTCAACAACTCTTCCCTGTGAAGTGTTTAACTCACAATTGACTCTTTCCTCAACTGTTCTTTTATCAGCTGAGAGTTCCCCTCAGAGACACCAGGATCCGAGCAATGCTTCAAGAAAAAAAAAAATCGACTTCTTTTGGTTGTTGTCATTCTTAATCACAGATATCTCTAAAATTATTACTCCCAGCTACTAGTGGGAATAAAAAACTCTGGATCAGCTAAAGCAATCAGGCCTGTGCAGTTGGGAAAAGGAGACAAGCAATTTGGTGAAGAATCAATTTATTGGCTATTAAAGACATGCTCAAAATTAACTGCAGAATGAAGTTCCCCATTTATCTGCTCTGGAGGATATCTCCAGACTCCTGGTTTCAGCTGACTTGTGGACTCCATGAATTCCATGGGAAGTCATCCCAAACAAACCCAGCCATCCTGCAGCCCCCAAAAATTATGAGATTCAAGTGGGAGGTAAAATAATCTGAAAATTGAGACAGGTCACAGAGACTAATGAAATATCAAGCCAATACTTGAAAATAAATTGCATGTTAATGGCTCCTGCTGTCAAATAACCAAGTGCCCAAAAACTCACTTTGACAACTCCAAGGAATCCTAAGAGATGGTGAATTTCAGAGCTAACAGCCAATTTCTGTAGCCTTTTGGGGTAAAAATGCGGCTTTTTCAGACACAGTCACTGAATATTTCACATCTTTGTGAATGCAATATTTAATTTTTGCCACAATTTCTTTGGAGCTCAGAAACTCCCACTGGCAGATTTGGAACTAATGGCTGTAATGGCTGTTGTGCTCTTGCATTTAGGGGTTTTTGGTCAACACATTCATTTACTAGACTGTAGAGAATTTGCTTCCAGTAGTTCTGAAGTGCAGAGCTTTAGGGTTCGACAGCAGTTTTTACAATAGATTTTCATGTGGTCCAGCTGCAAGCTAAAGGACTGGGTTTGTATCTTAGCCAGCAGTTTTTTCACTAAAACTTCCCAAATTCCAGCCCTAGATAGACAAAAAGATGGATGGCCCTCCATCCAAGTGCAGAATGTACCTCAAATAAAGGCACTGACAAACACAATTACAATTAAAATACAGCCCAAAGCAGCCAGGACAGGACACTGATGTTCCCTCATGACCAACTCCTTATTTAGCGTTTCAACTGGAACAAAAAAATCCTGACATTCAAATATAGTTGATTTATTCCCCTCATAATCTGTCCCTATTTGTACCTCATGTGTTCAGGGCACAGAGATAACTGATCTTACCCTTCTACTCTGCTTTTATCTTCAGACTCCCCCTTAGAATTTCCATTTTATTCTCTCTTTTCCCCCAAAACGGGGACTTGGTCACCTTGGTATCCAATCCTAGGCTTGTATGTATAAAATATCCAGTTGAAAACTGGGATCTGGCAATCTCAGATTCCATTATTTGAGTGGTTTTGTCCTGAATTTTCTTTTTGCTTCTTCTACAGACTTTGTACTATATCACAGTCACAGAAAAACTTCTTCCCCTTCTCCAATGACTGCTGTTCCCTCACCACTCCCTGAGCATCACAAGTCAGACAGAAAAAGGCAAACTAGGGGGATTCTGGAATATTTCAGTTCCTTCTTCACAAATTACTGGGGCCAGGGAATTGAAACATGAAAAAAACATTAAGTAATGACACGTTTTCATGAGATTTTTGACCCAGAAGTCCAACCTTGGACTCTGTGCCATGCACATCTGTGTGTGTCTTTAGGGAAGTGTTACTTTTACTTTTAAACCTCATAAACTTTCAGTTTTCTATTGGAAATTATTTCCCCATTAAGCTTTCTTACTTTAAATATAGACTAGTCAAGGATTCATTCCCTTGTGCCCCTGAGTTAGCTTTCTAAAACAGATGCTATTATGGCACTTAACTCTTCAAGAGTTTCACATATTTTATTAAATAGACAAAGGAATTTTAATTAAAAACATATTTCAAGTACACCTGAAAGTCCCTTTACTTGCTTTACATTGTACTCCTGAGTCCCTCTGAGGGTTTCAGCAGGAGATATATGCAGAATGTTTGGATTAAGTGGGAATTTGGTAATTCAGCAAGTCTCAGGGAGAAATTTACACAACAGGAAAGTAAAAATTACAACTTCAAATGAGGTGTAAAAATGAAATCTTAATTATGCAGCTATTCCAGATCTCTTATGATCTGTACAACCACTGGGGTTTGGGGGTTTTTTTGGGTAGATGCTGTGTTAAGCAGTTGGCATCTTCTCCTCCTTGAGGAGGAGCTTATATTTCAATGGCAGATTAAGCAATTTCTGTGATTCATCACAGGTTTGGAGGTTTTTAGTGCTTTAGGATTTTTTGGGATAAGCAGCTGTATCATAAAGGCATATTACTGCTTCTAGGAAAGGATGAGTTGTTTTGCATTTGAAGCAAAAGCTTAATTGAAGCACTGCTGACTTCCTCCAAAACTTCACTAAATCATAAATTTTACACACCTAGCATGACCAACCAGTTGCTAATAATAATTAATCTGTATTTAGTTTTAGCCATGTGGAATTTTTTTTATAAAAATCAAAATAATGACACCTCTAATGATCAATTAATTCCTTGCAAAGAACGCTGAATACATTACACAGCAGAAATGTGTTTGGTAAGCAAGAACATTCTCAAAATAATGCCAGTTGGACACTTCCTGCTACTAAACATTTGCATTAAAGGAGAATTAAGGGTGGGCAGAGCTCTCAACTTTTCTTCACTTGGACAAAGACACTTGGTTTTCAATTTCCCTGTAGTTTTTACTAACTATCAGATAAACTCAGAGGACTGGCTTCCCAGGAGCACATATTCCTGAAGGAAATTGCTTCCTGGGAAGCCCTGGCATGACAGCCACTGTCCTGTCCTGGGAAAATAGTTGTGGAAAAACTGGGACCCGGAAACCTCCTCTCTGAGGAGCAGGCATTCACAACAGATTGAGGTAAAACACGATTAAGATACAAATCTCTAGAAAATCACCAAGGGCTGCGACTCGATGGAATCGAGCACATCAGTTGCGAGTCACATCCATTTCAGTGGGATCACAGGAACATGGCTTAAATATTGCAAAAATCTCAGGGGGAAAAGTAACATTTCTGCTGTAACTTGAGGCTTTTTGCACTGTTTTTGGCTGCAGGCATCATGGTGAGTAAGGAGCCCAGCAAATGCTTACTCACCGCCTCGGACAGCGACGTCGAGCCCGCGGCTTCCCTGGCGCTGGAGATGAAATACGCGCTGGATCCCAACCGGCAGATCAAGAAACGGAACAAAGCCCTCCAGGTGAGGTTTAAGGATATCTGCGAGGCCCAGAACGAGCAGAGGGACAAGCAGCTCTCCACCTCCTCCACGCAGGACCCCGACAAGAAGGAGGCCAAGGCCATCTCCTACAAGACGGCCTATCGCAAGTACATGACAGTGCCCGCCCGCAGGTCCATCCCCAACGTCACCAAGAGCACAGGAGTCCAGACTTCCCCCGATCTCAAGAAGTGCTACCAGACCTTCCCTCTGGACCGGAAAAAAGGGAATATTCTGAAAAGTGCCGCGACAGTGGACACGTTACCCAGCGAGAACAACGGGTTCCTGATCGAAGTGAAGGGCAGGGAGGGCCGGGGCTCGGGCGAGGCCGCGGCGTGGGGCAGGAAGGCCGGCAGCCTGCAGACGGCCGAGTTCATCTCCCACATCTCCGAGCGCGCCGCGCACGACAACGGCGCCGAGGCCTGGAAAAGCAGCGATTTGCACAGTTCTCCCAAAGAGCCTCCTCCTCCTCCTCCCCCCAACTTGGCCGAGCCTGGCGAGGAGGAGCCGGTGCGGCCGCCCGGCCGGGGCAGAGCGGCGGCGGCGCGGCTGGGGAGCGACGAGGCCGCCCAGCCCCTCCACGGGAGGGTCTTCAAGACTGAAGTGGCCACCGTTTACCTGCCGGCCTCGCAGCCCGACCTGCCCGGCCTGGGCGACTGGGGGCCGTGCCCCGAGGAGGACGACAAGAGGACGGTGCAGCTGAATGGGGTGCAGCCCCCGGCCGGAGATGCCCGAGTGTGCGCGGCGCGGGCGCAGTGCCCGGCCCCCGAATGTAGTGACCAGAGCCTGCAGGTCAACGTGGCGCCCATGGAGGAGAGCCAGCCCTGCCGGACGGCCGTGGCCGTGAGCCAGGAATGCCAACAAATCGTGCCTCACACCGAAGTTGTGGACTTGAAAGCGCAGCTTCAGATGATGGAGAACCTGATCAGCTCTAGTCAGGAGACCATCAAAGTGTTGTTGGGTGTTATACAGGAGCTAGAGAAGGGAGAAGCTCACAGGGAAGGGTGAGTAGAAGCTTTTTTAATGAGTATGAGCTGATTGAAATGTCTTTTCCACCTTGAGTTTGCTGATGCCAACGCGTCCCTGCCGCCGCGCACGTGGCGCTCCTCACACGGAGTTTTGCTGCTTTAGGAGAAACCTGCCGGCAGCATTCAGATTGCTATCTGCCAGTCCCAGGGTGTAATTAAGTAATTATTTAACGAAGGGCCCACAATACATCTTCTTGTGCCTTTTCTAAGGAGCACAGAACGAGCTGCTCTCCAAACAGGATTAGCAAGGATGTTTTCACATCAGCAACCTGCATTAGCCGTAATTCCTCACACGGCATGAAAAGCAGCAGCAAAACCTTAATTCTGTAAGAGACTTACCTTTTTAAGATTAAGGGATATTATTACAACTCCTAATGTAATTCCCTTAATGGCATATGAGTCTCGTCTGGTTTCCTTTCACCTGAATTTTTCATGGTATTTTTATCAGAAGGAAATGAAATGAAAATTTTGAATATCAAAGTCTTCTTTGTAACTTTCACACAGCCCAAACACGACAAACCCAAGCAGAAAGAAACAAAATTGTATTTATCCCTGGCTTTCATTATTTAAATTAACCCATAAGGCATTAAAAGTACTGAAACTGTAACTCAGTACAACTTTTAGTCTTTACCTGGACAGTTCAACCCATCTTTTCTCACCTTAACCAATATTTTGCAGACTGACTTGCCTTAGTTCCCTCATCTTTATTCAGTGAACATACCTCAAAATGTATGTGTGCTGTTTGTGTGTTTTGAAATTCTTCTGTAGTTAAATCATAATTTGCCAGAAGAGATCAGGACTTTAAAATTAAAAAACCAGCAGCTCATCCTACTTGAAGGAGCAGCTGCTTTTGTTTGAGTCAGAAAGGTACATCTTCAATTTAAATTTCTTTAGGAATGTAGGAATCATGTGAATCCTTAAACTCAACACGTTTGGCATTAAAAAGTCATCTTAGTTGGATCCTGCTGTCAACATGGCTGTTGTGTTGTTAGTTTATTTTACAGCTGGCTATATTATTATTTATATCCTTATCAATTATCAATATCATGGACCTTATCAAGTCCTGGATAATCAGACTGGGATGTTTCTTGGCCTACCTGAAAGCCACACAGGTTTCAATGATCTTAAATTGAAAGCAATTTTTGCTTTTCCACCAAAGCAATTCTATAATTCAATTTTCTTTTTGAATTATTTTTCTAAAAAAGAACTCCCCTGATTTTCTTACTTAGAGAAACTGCAGAAGCTTTGGCAAAAAGTGCCAAGCTCCTTTTCAAATCACATGGAACAGACAACTAATTTCATCATCATCATCATCATAACTCATCACCCGCTTGTCGAGAACCCTGAGTGCACAAACACCCACACCAGCCCCGGAGCCACCTGCTGTAAATATTCTGCTTCCTCCACACAATTACACATCCAGATTTTATCCCTTCCCAAAGATAGTACAGCCACAGGTGCAACAAACACAGACTTTTTATTGCCCTGACAGAGCAGAGCTGTTAATGCAGCCAGCGTTAGGAGTGTATCCCTGCCCTTGGCACAAAACAGATCTTAGCCAAACTATCCAGGATTGTCTTCAGATAATTCCTCTGCAGCTGTCAGCCTTACAAAGCTGTATTAGCCCTAAAATGGTGAAATTATCCATAAATCCCAGTTTAGAATATCTTTACAGCCTCTTAGACTCGTGTACTGGAGTTTACAAGACTCCATCTGACCAAGAAGAGCCTATTTATTAGCACTGCTTTACACTTGGAGCCACTTCCAGCTGCTCCTGCACGTGCCCCAGACACGTCCCAGACCTGCTCCCTCCCTGCTGGGCATGCAAGGTGTCAGGAAAGGAGAAGAAGGGAGATGCACACTTGCACATTTTCAAATCCCTGCACTCCAGAGCCCTCTGATTTTGTGGCTGTTGGATGATTTGGAAGGAGACTGCACAGCTTTGTGCTCGGGACCTTCCGCAGTGATGCCTCTCTCCAGAGCTGGGAGAACACTCTGTTCTCCTGCAAACACCAACACATCATTAACACAAAGCCTGTCTTTATCCCCAGCTCCCTCAAATTACACAACCCCTGCAATAATAGGCTGCCCCATCCTTTTATTAGAATAATTCTTGCCAATTGCTGCATTCATCCTACAACGTCTTTGCCACAGACCCTGTGTAAACTATTATGTATCTCCTCAGTGCCAGCATGTTGAGCTTTTTCCCTATTATAACCAGGTTTTAGGTCAGTTTAGATCAAGAAATTAAAGCAGTTCTACTGTTTACTGTAGCATCTTCCATCTGCTAGAGCAGCAAGAGATGTTTTGTATTTATGGAACTCACCTGCTTTTCTGAGGTACATTAAATTCCTTAGAATAACACACTACAAGAAACAAATACAAATACCACACTGCTGGGAAAGGGAAAAAAAATGAAGGAAAAAAAACCACTAAAAGCAAAAAACAAAGCCCCAACTAAATTTCTTAATCAGATTTTTCTGCCTTTAAGGAAATCAGTGTTCTTTAAGTGCTGTTGCAGTGCCATGGGACTGGTGCTCAGTGGATTCATTTTCACTAATATGCTGTAGGTCCTGAACTGCTATTACTGCAATTCATCACTAATGAGTCAATGCCAGCAGAACTGTAGCAGCATCTCTGAAGGCAGCAGCCTCATCCTTTGGGTGCCTATCATCTATGTGTGCTTTTGAAAATGTCAGTGCTCCATCATCTGCAATTAGCAACAACAGCCAGCACTCAACTCTGCTTGAAGGGAAGGGGAAGGCCACTGGAGCAGCAGGAGAAACACAAAAACTGTGATCCCCCTCCCAATATCAAAGGACATTATTAAAATTCTGTGTTATGTGCATCGTTATTTACTAAATCCTTGGCAAAATGGCTGTTCTACCTCTCTGTGTGGAAGCTTCTACAAAAAAAGCAAATTACATCCCAGCAAACATTGCTGGATGCCTTAAGTCATGCATGAAGGAAGTGCAGAGCTGCAGCTTCAATTAAGAGTCCCAGCTCAGAGTTAAAAAAACATTGAATATTACATGATGCAGGGTGCAATTTTACAACACAAACCCAGCTTTATGCTCCAGTTTTATTCTGATAAATTATCAGCGATCTCACTTTACAGACATATTTGTCTGTGTTCACAGGGAGAATTTAGGAAGCCAAATGTGTGGAGCATCACTAAGGCTGACAGGACTGCAAGCACAATGCAAGTTAATCATTCTAAAACCTGGCTAACAAAGATCTGTGAAATACAGAACAGAAGATGAGCACATAATCAGAATTACTTTGCTGCTGGAGCACAGCAGTGACCTGCCCTTTAAATCCTTCCCGTGGAAGGAACAGTAATCTGGGCCCTCCTCATTATACAAGAAATCAGCAATTTTAATAAACAAAGTGCTCAATTTGCCACACAAAAACAAGTCACAGTATTTTGACTCTGCCAGGCCAAAAGCTACACACTAGACAAGAGTTAAATGAACCTGTTTCAGAGCTAATTTACATTCCTCTATTAGTCAGCAGTGGTTCAGGAATTTAAAGAGCTCTCAACAAACTCCTTCGAAGACGTTGTCACGGATGGAATTTAAATGTCATTGCACGTTTTTCAGTGACTAAGGGAATTTTGTGCCTCACATTCTCATTTCTGAGCAGAAAATAAGCCCATATTGTGTGTCTAGATGGAGGTTTGCACCCAAGGGAAGAGGAGAGCAGGGAGCATCCTTACCCGAGTGCTGCCTGAGCAGCACTGCCAGCACTGGTCCTCAAGGTCACCCAAACTGATCCTCCTGCTCAGCAGAGATGGCAAATCCAAGTCAGGGAGCCAAAGCAATTATTGCCTGGGTTGTTTGCTCTGCTCCCAGCTCAGCTCTTCAGAGCAGACCAAGGAGACAGAGCAAATCAAGGCAGGAACAACCTCCATTCCCCCACCTTCCAAACTGGAGGTCCTTATTTCACACTGGAGAAAAGGAAGCTTGAAAGAGTTTACAAAAGCAGAGCCTCTGAAAGCACAGCCTTTGGGAGTGATGTGCCAGCTGCAGGAATGACAGCACAGGGCTTGGTTTGGGATTTCCCCCCTCAGTGGCTTTGTTTTGCTTTTTTTTCAATTGCAGCCCTGGCAAAGGGAACGTTTAACAGGATCCTTTCTAAGAGAAAACCTGGAAATGGAGGGAAACAACAGATAAGCTTAACTACAAAAGACAGCTCGCTAGAAATAAATACATGAAAAGCAGAAAGAATACAGCAAATTGCATCTGGGATGCACAAATTGTCTCATATTCTGAGTGACTCCAGGTTTTGGAACACTGTAAGAACAGCTTGGGAAGACGACTGTGATGAGTGCCTTTATTTCCTGCTGTGACCTTTTTACATCCAGCCATTCTGCCTGGAATCAACTCTGAAATGGTCACACTCATTTCATTATCCCCAAAACCACCTCCTCAATTCTCTCCTCTCTCTGGAGCTGCTGTATTTTTTTGTATTTTTGTATTTTTCATTTTTTGTATTTTTGCATAATTTACAGATCATTCCCCAAACACCTTGGAATCTGTAACAATCCTGAGGCAGAGCCAGGGAATCTCTTTGGATGCACCTTCCTTAGCCAAGAAAAAGGAGTAATTTCACACAAATCAGAGCTTTGTGGACCTTGTGATCCTTGGGCCAGTGATGGTTGAGTGCTGCTCACTCAACCCAAAGCAGGAGCAGTACAAAGACACCAAAAGCCCATTTACCTGCCCTCAGCATAAGAAATTTGGCTTTCCAAGCTCTGAAGCAGCCTTTTCCTGCTCCCCCAAGCACAGCTGGAGCAGAGCAGGCCCACACTGACACCTCACCACTGGAACAATTCCATTGCATCCCACAACCCCATGGAGGTTATTCCAGTACCTGCTGCCCGTCCATGGCATCCCCTTGACCCCTCTTATCTAAAATTCTCTTACGTAAAAAAATCCCAAACCAACCAAACAATGAAAGCTGATGATATAATACTGACCACTGAAATATCCAGTATCACTGAAGGTAAAAAATCCAGCATCAGCCAAGATTTAATGTCAAATTCCAGTTTTTTAACCTCAAATTCCATTTCTTTTTAACCTCAAATTCCATTTCTTTTAAAATTCAATTCCTTTTTTTAACCTCAAATTCTAGTTTTTTAACCTCAAATTCCATTTCTTTTTAACCTCAAATTCCATTTTTTTCTGAATTAGCTCCCTAAGACCTGTCTGGAGTTGGATCTCCAAAGGCAGGTAGCAGGAGCATCTCAGAGCACAGCATTTCACAGGCCTTCAAACCAGGATGAGATTTATATTTTTGATAGGATTTTTCATTAGAGTTGGACACATTTATTCTGGGGCTGATAATCCAAGTTTCAGATCAGATTGGCAGAGTGGATAAAAAGGGCAAAGTCTCACAGTTCCCAGACATCCTGGAACATTAATGTGTAATAATTCAGAGTTCCTGGGTACCATAACATTGAAGATAGAGAGCTCTTCAATAACCCTGCTGTCAGAGCCACTTTCTGTCAATCCTTTGTGAGGAATACGGTGGTGGGAGTCTTTCAGCAAGGAAATGAGGGGAAAAAAAGGGAAAAGTGAACACTTAACAAGAACCAGAATGTGGAATAAACATTAGAAAAAAGGAGTCATCTGTTTAGCAAAGCTACTTGGTATTAATGCTCTGTTTCCTCCCCAAAAATGCCACTAGGAATGTTCTGAATCCCAGAAAACAGAACTTATTTTGTTAATATAGTCCAGCTTTTTATCTGCATATATTGTATGGGCAGAATTTAATGGAAATGTATTTGAACTACTGAGAAAAAAAATTTCATTTCTATCTGGTTGCTATTCACTGGACTTTAAAACCAAGAAGAAATGTCATTGCCCACCACACCTCCCTGCTCCAGCCCAGGATCAGCAGCTTCAAAGTGAAATTAAGGTTCAGGACTTCTCCAGCAGATTGGCTGCGGGGACACAAAGGCCAAAAAAAGCAAATCCCCACAATTCAAATCCGGAAAAAAACTGATGGAGTCTATTAATGAAAGACTAAAAAAACATGTAAGCAAACAATGTTTTTGCTAAACATATCCACAGGAGTTGCCATGGATCAGAAGCTTCCCAATGTCACCAAGCTGCCCAAATCATACACCTGCAAGGAGAGTTTCCCTGCTAAATCAGTTTTGTTTTTTTTTAAAAAGAGGATGATTGAAGGTAAGGAATTATGAGGTTTTCACAATTAAAATAATCCTTTAATAACTGCAGTTTGGCTGTTGGCAGTATCAGAATGCAGAGCCACGAGCCTGTAAAAATGGGACCAAAATGAGCTTTAGAGTGTTAAATTTCTCACTGCTGTTCCTTCACCAGGAGATGAAACAACTGATTTCTAATTGACACCTCCTTCTGAGCCCCGTGCTTGCACAAAGGTACAATTATCTCTTATCCTGACTGAGGAAAAATGGCAAAAAAAAGAGGAAAAAGACTTGTCTGAAGACAGGGATGCTTTGTTTTTAAACTACAGAGGCTCCAGCTACCCCAGGTTCCAGATTTAGGTTTAAAAAAGCTCCTGTGTAACACATTTAGGCAAGTGAAGGTGAAGAACTGGGAGATGATGGAGACCTGAGCTGGATTCAGGTACCTGGGGGACGATCTTGAAGGTCCCTCCCAACCCAACACCCAGGGATCTGTGGCCTGAGGAAAATTGAAGTGAGGAGGTCACAGGCATGAATGTGTCCATCCTCCCTGACCCCACCTCTGTCATTGTTGGGTCTCTGGTGGAACTGCTCCCACTCACACCTGAACAAAACTGAGGTGTCCACACTGTCCCACAGCTCCTACAGCTTTTGCTTTGAGCTTTGCCAGCAGAGGAATTTTGAAGATGGATGAGTAATTCCCTGCCATGGAACTGTTTTTTCCAAGTTAAACAGCAGTTAGTAAAACATTTCAGTGAAACTGGGCCAATTCTGAGCTTTTTGTGATGGTTTTTGCATGTCATGGACGGAGCAGTGCTCCAGGTCAACAGGAAGGAAACCTGCCATTCCAAGGGAGGCTGGAAATCCCTCCAAACATTCTGTGTTTGGACCTCTTTTCCTAACAGAATGGTGATGGGGGATGATCTCTACCCCATCACTCACTGCATGAGCCAACCAGAAGAGGACAGACACAACTCCAGAGGGGAACACTGGAATTTTTCCCCCTCAATTCTAGTGTCGGAGAATCCCAGAATGGTTTGGGTTGGAAAGGACCTTCAAGACCATCCCATTCCACCCCTGCCACGGGCAGGGAACCTTCCACTATCCCCTCCTAGCCCTGTCCAGCCTGGCCTTGGACACTTGCAGGGATCCAGGGGCAGCCACAGCTGCTCTGGGCAGGGCCTCCCAGGGAACAATTCCTTCCCAATATCCCATCTCCATCAACCTTTTTTCCATCTAAAGCCATAGAAGCTGTGTGTGGTCCAGTAACTCCTCAGGATGAGAGGCTGGACTGCAGAGGCCAGCAGATGTATTTTGGCATTAAGAAGGAAGTTTACCCTCTGGAATATTTAAACCTGGTGTGAGTTAAGTAATTTCTCTGATAAATAAGAGATTTGTTTACGTTATTGTCATCCACACAAGCTGCAGAGAAATTCCAGAGATGGGACCTGGAACTGTGGACAAAACTCAAGCAACTGCCACACTCCTGGTCTCTGAATTCTCCTCAAATTCCCATTATCCAAGGAAATGAGAAAACACAAAGTACTGGGACCTGCTCAGGCTGCAACAGGCAGAGTTTGGCACTTCCATGATCCTTCCTGCTGTTTTTTGGTTCATCTCCATACATTTTCCCATCCTTCTTGCAAGTACAGAATCCCAGAACCCTTTAGGTGGGAAAAGACCTCCAGAACCATCAAGTCCAACCTGTGTCTGATCCCCACCTTGTCCCCAGCCTAGAACCCTGAGTGCCATGTCCAGGCCTTCCTGGAACACCAAGAACTGGCTCCACACAAACACCAGGATCAGTGGCCAGCAATTCTCCTCCCTCTTTTAATTCTACTGCACAACGTTAGGAATTTTAAACAAGCCTGGCTGATGCAGTTATTATTTGAAGCCAGTGTAGGCTTAGAGATATAATGCACAAAGGGTATTTGAGCTTGCACTGAAATCTTAATCACAGCAAAATGATGAAATAATACCACAGATTTTGATTTCTCCCATCTTCCCTCCTTTATAGAAACAATTCCTGGGAGCAGCCTCAATTCACAAGTCCAAGCCAAGCAGGATCCCAAGTGTTGTGTTTCAGTAGGAACTCCTCAGCTCAGGGTGGGAGCAGCAGGAGTTGTGAGGGCACAAGGATTTCCACTATCTAACACATCACCTCAGCTGCTCCCAAAAGTCCCACACACAAAATTAAATATAAAATCCCATGGATTTGGGTGTGTAAGAGCAGTGGGAAGTGGGAGGAGGAACACTTGAGGCTGCAGGAAAGGATGGGTGGGTGCAGCAGATCTGATGAAGAGCTGCTGGCTCAGGAGGCTCCAGGCATCCAGGCAATGACCCCAAATCCAGGTAAAAACCCCAAATCCAGTCCTGAATCCTCCCTCAGGGGGAAACCGCAATGGGGAGAGGTTTGGGATGAAGGGGGAAGGGACAAAGCTCATCTCAGCCTCACTACTGGAATGTGCTCCCAGATAACCTGCTGGAAGTGCCTGGCCTAAGAATTACCCACCAGCAATGCAGCTGCTGTTCCACCAGAGCAAATTCCCTCAATGGTTATTAACACCACGAGCTGACATTTTAATTATCCTCCTGATTTTTCTGATGAGACAACAAAGGCACAAATATTCAGAAGAGATATTTGACCTTGTACACACTTAATTCCTGTAAGATTTTGTGATTTCACTTGAAATACATTTTAATTTTCTTCGTTCTCACTGTGTTTTTTATAAAAAAAATCAACAATCCTATTAAAATATATAGTTATTAAAAAAAAACAACACTCCCTGACTAACCTGAGCATAATACAAAATGTATTTACAGGGTGAAAGCACTTGAATTGCTGTCGTGGGAGTCGTGTCGTACACCCACAGTGCAAATACCTCAAAAAGCAAATTAGTCATCTGCTTCCAACTGTCAGGATGCAGCAAAAGACAAACCACTGTCTTGGAAAGAGCCTGAAAAATCTCACCACTGACTTTCTGTACATGGCAAAGGATTTTTTTCAGAAGCCAGATCAGTAATATCAACCTTGAAATAAGAAGAGAGAGAAGAGTGTTCAATGTGGGAGTGTCAGGGGGGATGGGGTTTGGAGCAACCTGGGATTGTGGAAGCTGTCCCTGTCCAGGGCAGGGGATGGAATGGGATGAGCTTTGGAGAGAGGAAAACTGTTTTCAGGAAGGTTTAGTTAATCCTTAGTTAGAAAACCACCCAGCAGCACAAAGCTGGGATCACTTAGACCTGTATGATCTCCGAGGGGGAAAACAAAACAGGGAAAGAGGAAAAACAGACACAACAAAACCATGGAAAATACAATAATAGTTAGGAGGGAAACCAAAAATAACCCAAGCACACCAGACCCTGAAACACACGGAAGAAATCCATGTTTGCATCCAGAAGAGCCTCAAGGTAATCCCTCGAAGCACAACATCCATCCTGATTTTTATCCTCTCTAAATGCAAACTGCTAATTGGTAATTACCAACTTCAGGAAAACACAGCAGCAAAAAGGTTAAAACAGTTTTTCTACTTTGAAAGTGATTTTTCAAAACACGCTTATAGGAGCCAAAGGTTGGCCCAAGGTGGTTTAGACCTGTCCAGACCTGGTTTGGGAGCAGAATCTGAAGTTCTTAAAGGAACTAGCGATTTTCATCCACTAAAAACCTGATTTTGCTGATGTACAAATACATTTGTATGAGTTTCCCATTGAACTAAAGTGGTAAAGCTTTCCTAGGGCAGAATAAACCTCTAGGGCTAAGCAGGATTTATTTTAACCTAAAAGAAGATGCAGAAGATATACAAGAGATTTTTCTGCATTTTACATGGCTGAAAAATGACTTACTCAAGTCATAAGGACAACTATAGCTCTCGTGACAAAGTGGAGTCATTTTATTTTGCCAAAAGGCAGATTATGTTTGTAATAATAATGCCAATTTTCTCTTGAAGCACAGTTACTGGAATTATCAGTTCTGTAACACTTTAAAATGGGAAACAAAGATTTTAAGAAGTTTTCCATCCAGCTGTTGATTTTTAAAGCATTTTTTTGTAAAGATGGGCAACATTAGGCCAGGTTGGATGGGGCTTAGATCAGCCTGGTCTGTGGAAGGTGTTCCCATGGCAGGGGGTGGAACTGGGTGGGTTTTAAGATCCTTTCCAACCCAAACCACTCTGGGATTCTGGGATCAGTAGGGTTTAACCAGCTGTGTAATGAGTTGTCTCAGCAGCTCTAGGAAATAATAAAACAACTCCAATTAATACAAAGACTTGAGGAGAAGCAGGGCCTGCACTTCCTCTGAGCAAGGCCAGAACTGTCACTTCAAACACACTTCAAAGGCCCACTGCCTGCCTAAGATCATTTGTTTCACTGTATTTAAATAACAAACATTAACCAAAAAAAAAATTCTTGAAGTCTGTTCATCCTCCTTGCTGGTGATAATCCATCAAAAGTGTGAGGAACATCAGGAGCATCCTGCTCTGTACCCATCACAGCCACTTCTGGAAAATCCTGCCATTAGGGGCCTCCAGATCTAACAGATCAATCCTTCTAAATAATTTTTAGGAGTTTTTTCTTTGTTTTTAATAGATGCCCATTTAAAAGAAAATCAGCATACACAGATCTAAGCTTCCCTCTCCCAGCTCAATGGGGTCTCTCTAATTTATACAAGCAAAATAAGTATTCAAATGCAAAGATTTTGATGTTAAAGTTGGTATTTTTTAAAAAAAAGCCTCCAGCAGGTGCACAAATTGTGTGTTTCACAGGGATTTAGAGAGTGTAATCCCCTTAGGCTGCTCTGAAAATTGCAGCCTATTCTTAGTTCCTGCCAGTCCATGTCAGCAAAATGGTTGTTCTTTATTATGATATTTTAATACTTGAGAGTGTTAATTGAGGTTAAGCTCAGGTTGTACCCAGAATGCTAAAAAAAAAAAATTAACCTGACAGAAAATGAAAGTCTCCTGAAAATAATATGGAAAAACGTGTGAAAAACTGGAGATGAGACCTCCTTTCCAAGGGGAGATGCAGACAGAGAAACTGAGCTCACCTACATCCACTCTTGCTCCAGAACCTTTGAGGCCAGGTTGGACAGGGATTAGAAGACCCTGGATAGTGGGAGGTGTCCCTGCCCATGGAATTTTGTGAGATTTAAGGTCCCTTCCAACCCAAACCAGTCTGGGATTCTGGGATTCCATGACTTGCCCAAGCTCTGCACATCCAGGTGGAAACAGAAAATACAAAATTTAAGGTAAAAAGGATGAAGCTCTGGAGCAAGGAGCAAGGGCTCCTCCTCAGTGGACATCAGAACAAGCACATCCAAAACAGGCTGAAACTCCAGGAATAATCCCTGGGAGCCACACCAGGCCAAACCCAACTTCCATTTCTCCAAAAAGGCAACAGATTTTCTGTAGGAAAATTTGCCTTGTGAAAGACTTGACATTTGAAAGAATTTATTTTTACCAAAAATAACAACTGGTTTAGTAATGAAGGACAAAGTTTTTGGTCTCTCTCCTACACTGGAATACTTTCCAAATTATTTTTAGGAGGAAAGCAAAAAAGCAGCTTACTCAAACACTGCATGGCACAAGGAAAGCATCATCACCCAGAACTCTGCTCTCAAATCATTCCTAGGAGTCAAAACTGATGGAAACTGTTTTTCAGGAAGCCTGCACTGAAAATCAACCTCATTGCCTAAAATCTGCAAGGCAATGCTGTGCCAGTAGTGAAATCCTTGCTGGCGTGAAGGAGACGAATTCCATGCAAGTGTTTGTGTAGATAATGATGTGAAAACAAGAAAGTGAAAGTCCAAAGCCCTGAGGTATCAACAACAAAATTCTTTCATGAAGAGTTTAATTTTTATAGAAATAATTGAATTTACACTGTTCTAACACTCACATAATTCAGTCCTGGCTAAAGAGCTCTGAAACTGCCAGATGGAAACCAAACACTGGGACACCATGGAGTGTTCTTGGGGCTTTCAGGGAATTCTACAGGATCACTCAAAGAAGGAAATAATAGAAAATATGCAAAAATCATCTCTGAAAAGCTAAAAATACTCAGTAAGGAAAAACTGCTTTAAGAAAATTTAATCAAGAATTAAATCCAACTAAAAAACGAATATATCACTACAACCAGTGAAGACTGAGAATTGCATAGATGTTAAAACCAAGCAGAGCTGAATGTGGCAGTTGAGAGATCAGGATTTCAAACTCATCATCCAAAAATCATCTCATTTTTAAATAATTGCATGCAAGGATGTAAGTATTCATTTTCATCAGCTTAACAAGTCAGCCTTATACCAGCAAATATGCTTTTAAGTATATGGAAATCTAGAATTATTATGCATTTAAAGACCATCAAATCATAGAATGGTTTGGGTTGGGAAAACCTTCAAGATTATCCAGTTCCAGCTGTTTGCAGGGCTACAAAGATGAATGAAAAAGTCCCAACTGGAAAACAACTTTAAACAAAAAAAACAAACCCAGCTGGCACCAGCACAGGGTGTTTATGGCTTTACCTATAAAGAGCAGAGCCACATCCCTCTGAAGGCAGCTATTGACTCTTCTTTATGTCCTCAGTAAATAAAGGCCTTCCCCAACTCATCTCTAGATTTTAAATGTTGTATCTTTAGGTAGAGCTTTTAGGAACTGATCAATAGCTTGGAAAAAAACCCATTTTACAAGTCTCAGGTTCATAGTAGGGACAATTTGAATGTCAGCTTCTGAAAGATATGAAGAGAGGAAATGAAAATCAAGAATTGCTTCTCTTAGAGAGGATAAGAGCAAATACAAACCAGGAGTGGGGTTTTCCCATAAGGAAGAGCACACCAAATGGACATTTTGCTTTGTGTGCATTCCTCTGCACATCTGAAGGAGGGTGGGTTTGATGCCGTTTTGGTTTTTGCTTTTTTTTTTTCTTTTCTATGTCCTCTGTATTCTCTGCACATATATTTGGAGCTCTGTAACGAATTATAATAATGCCTAATGTTCCAAATAACTTTTCATGACTTTTCCCTAGACAAAAACCAGCACAAATTGCAGAATTCCAAGCTCTGAGAAATACAAGACCCCTGTCCTAGGCTGGTTCTCCCTAACTACCAAGGTTGAGAACAACTCTTCAAGATACATTTCCTGGACAAAGTACAGCTTAGTGCCTAACTCCAGAAAAGGGACTTAACCTAGAGAAAATTGCACCACCCCCTGTCCTCCTAATTACTACATTCATCAATTATGTTCATTTCCTAAAACTTATAAAAATGTACTCACCACAGTGAGGGTAGACTTTTGTAGACATCTTTCCATAACTGTCCCTGAAAGCCTTCAATAAAAATCCATTTTTATATTGCCTCCTACCCTAAATTTACCTCAAATTTCATTTTCCAGGTCAGGAAAACGACAACAGGTTTAGCTGAGATATTGGGAAGGAATTGTTCCCTGGGAAGGTGAGGAGGGGCTGGGATGGAATTCCCAGAGCAGCTGGGGCTGCCCCTGGATCCCTGGCAGTGCCCAAGGCCAGGTTGGACATTGGGGCTTGGAACACCTGGGACAGTGGAAGGTGTCCCTGCCATGGCAGGAGTGGCACTGGGTGGGATTTAAAATCCCTTCCCACCCAAACCATTCCATGGTTCTGTGATGTGGCTTTTGTGTGATGATAAAAATCAGCAATGTTGGTAATCTCAGCATGTTCCTCTGATTAAAAAGCAATTTTGAGGCGAAATAACAACCACCATCTAGAACAGCAAGAACTCCACACTGCATTTTGCTTTTAGAAGGAAAAAAAAAGTCTTAAAAGAAGCAGATTCACCTTCTCATGAACTTCTGTTGGTGCCACCACAGTGCCAGGAGCTGCACCCACAGCCCCAGAGCCTGTGGCTGTGCCACCACCCCAGCCACTGCTAATCCTTAAAATCATACAGAAAAGTGACACAGGCCCAGCGGATCATTTTCTGAGCTACACAAACAGCCTGCAGCACCTCAGAAATGCTGATTTTCCATCCTGGGGACAGGCACATCAAACAGCTGGTGCAGAATTTCCCATTAACACTTGATATTACATAGGCTGGATATTTTGTCAGGTAAAAAAATAACCCTTTTTTTATTTTCAAATGCTGAATTTTTTTTATTTTTGCTCATTGTCAGGGCAGCAGAGGAGCTCTGTCCCTGCAAGGGCAGGGAAGGGGCAGAGATGCCCCTGGTTAAGCAAAGCAGCCCTGAGTAAGTGGAGGTCAATCAGCTGAACTGCCTGGGCTTGAGGCAGAACCTCACTCCCTGAAGGAATTCTGACTTGGATCTGTTTTCCACATCTCCAAAGTTCCCTGGACAAATTATTTCCCCACTTCTTCTAAAAACAACTTTGAAGAAATGTTGCCAGCACTTGTTTGTATGTAACAAACTGAAATTAACTTCAAAAGAGTCTAAATTTGTGATTTTACAAAGAAAAATCTAAGTACCAACACAGAAATATTGAATTAACAATTTTCATTTTAAACTCATCTCCATGCCAGAACATTCATGTTCACAGGCAACTGTTCTATTTTAATGAAGCATATTTTTAACGAAATTTCTATGTATTAAATAATACCTGCATACCTTAAAAAACCCTTTTTAATTAAAACTGACCAAGGCAGAGACAAGCACAGGTAACTGAGAAGTCACTGCTGCAAGAGACTTCAAACCAGAGTGTGACAAAGCACAGCTGCAGGCTAAGGGAGCACAGGAAATGTCATTTCAAAGGCATCTTCTTCCTTTTAACACATAAACATCCCTACATCAAATCTTCAGACCTCACTGAGAGGCAGAAAACCCCTAAACAGATCCTATTTTGCATTATTATAGTCAGTACACTCCTCCTGATAGAATGGATTTTGTGTTTTGATTTATTGCTCAATGCTCAGAGTTTGGGTAGAGTGAAAGTGGAGAAAATATTAATCCACACCAAAGTAGTAATTTCTTAATTTAAGCTGACTATGCTATTTTTTATGCTATTTTCCTAATGTCTGGATTTTTGTACTCAATATTCAAGGTAAAAAATAATCCTGAAATTCTGATTATCATGAAAATGGTCATGGAAGGCCAAAACTTGTTAAAGTAATTAATTTTTTTTACTGATGCCACGTTCTTGTCTTTGCAGGCTTTCCTATCGGACCGGCCAGGACACGGCCAATTGTGACACATGCAGGAACAGTGCATGTATTATCTACAGGTAGGTTAAAAACACCAATATTCCCATTTTTTCCTGGGGAAAGCAATGATTCAGTCACTAATGCAGGCTCAGAGATTGGCCTTGATGTTCCAATCAACAAAACAGAAATTTAACTCCACTAAAGTCATAAAATTCAACACCTGTGGAAGTGTAAATCAGAAAGAGATGATTGTGGGCACAGAGCTGTGGGATGGGAGGTGTTACGAGGTGTGAGCTTTGTTTTTAAATTGCTGGAGGTATTTTGGATTTTCTGACCAACAAGTCAACTTCAATTTTACTTTTAGGCACTTCTGTACCTACTTTAGATTTATTTTTATGGCAATAACAGCTGGACTTGGGAAGTCACTTGGAGAGGGGGTTTGTAAAGCAAAGAGAACCAGATACAGATCCCATCTACAGTTTTAGAGTAAAATGAGGGATGGATGGGATTTTGGTAAGGAATTGTTCCCTGGGAGGGTGGGAAGGAGCTGGGATGGAATTCCCAGAGCAGCTGTGGCTGCCCCTGGATCCCTGGCAGTGCCCAAGGCCAGCTTGGAGCAGCCTGGGACAGTGGAAGTGTTCCTGTCCAGGGGCTGGAATGAGATGAGCTTTAAAATTCCTCCCAACACAAACCATTTTCTGATTCTATAAACTGATATTCCTACCCAGTTTGGGGGTTTTTGGCACATCCAGTGAAGGAATAAGAGGCACTGGGCATGAGGTGAAGCCATCATGAGGCTGACAGTGTTTCACTCTGGCAGCTTCATTGTCCTCCTTTTCTGGAGTCCCAAAAAATCCACCTGACTGTTTGCAGGGGAGGTGAAAACAAACATGGCTCAGGGTTTCAGCAAATCAGGCAGTGCAGCACAAATGAAAATGCACAAAGATGCCGATTCCAGTGGAGCCAGAAACTCAGATGAAGGCACCAATGTAGGATTTCCCCCCTCACTCCTTAATTCTCTGCTCAGCCAGCCTTAGGCAGAAGAGCTGGAGCTATTTATTTATGAATTTTCTCTTCACTGCACAGAAATAAAAGAAAAAAAGGATGGAAACCTCTAGCTCCACCTTACAACCAACCACAGCAGGGCTCTGTGCAGGGCCAGAAACCAATTAATGTCTTTGTTCCCCCTGTTCAGCCAAGTTCAGAAGCACAGAAACCCCCAAAGCCTCCTGTGCCTCCCTTTTCCTGTGCAATTCCTGCCTCAGAGCAGCCTGGAGGTGCAGCACAGCACAACTCCATCAGGGAATTCTCCTTGTTTCATTAGCTAGGAAAAAACCCAATTAAGAAATTTTTGTAAATCTTCATTTCTACTCAGTGGATTTCAAGTTAAGGAAACTTCCAGCTCCCATTCCTGCATTCAATGTGAATCAAATCCAGAAAAGCAAGTTGGGAGAGTTTTCCTACTGAGAGAAGGCAGGTCCTGCTGCCCATTCCCACCTGGAATCCCTTTGGGCAGGTCCTGCTGCCCATTCCCACCTGGAATCCCTTTGGGCAGGTCCTCCTGCCCATTCCCACCTGGAATTCCTCTGGGCAGGTCCTCCTGCCCATTCCCACCTGGAATCCCTTTGGGCAGGTCCTCCTGCCCATTCTCACCTGGAATTCCTTTGGGCAGGTCCAATGCCTCTGGGCAGGTCCTGCTGCCCATTCCCACCTGGAATCCCTTTGGGCAGGTCCTGCTGCCCATTCTCACCTGGAATCCCTTTGGGCAGGTCCTCCTGCCCATTCCCACCTGGAATGCTTCTGGGCAGGTCCTCCTGCCCATTCCCACCTGGAATTCCTCTGGGCAGGTCCTCCTGCCCATTCCCACCTGGAATGCTTCTGGGCAGGTCCAGCTCTCCACTCCCACCTGGAATCCCTTTGGATATTTGCTTCAAGCCCTGTTTGCAGGGGATTTTTGAGCAAAAACCAGCTCAGCTTTGTGCCAGTTTAGGAGAATTCCTGCTGCAGGCAAGAAATCAGAAAGCAGAGATGCAGCAAAGCAGGGGAGGCAGGAGCAAAGGGGATTATGGAGACAGGATAAGCCAGAAGGGATAAACCAGGAATTCACAGATAAAAGCAGCCCTGGGATGTCCTGAAGGAACTTCTGAACGCCTCTGGGAAAAGGCAGCAGCTGCTGGGTCAGGCTGGGATTAAATCCAGGTGCTCCTTTGCCAAGGGATTGCGTGGAAAATGCTGCAGGAAGTGACCTGAGTTCTCTTTAGGGCAAAACAGCTTTTAGGAACAGAAATTAAAGCTGTTCAAGGTGCCAGAAATCCCTGAGTTCTTGGAAGGCACTGGACCTGTCAGAGCAGGAGGTTCTTTAGTCTTGAGCTCTTTTTCCCAATTAACATAGGAGAAACTTTATTTTTATATATATATATATATATAAAAAAATAAATAAATAAAATTAATTTATCCCATATAAACATATAACAGATATATATATATTATATATAATATATAAATAATATCTATAATTCTATCAAATACAATTATATTCTAATAATAATAACTATTATGTCACTATAATAGTAAATAAATATTATATGATTAAAATAATTATTGGGATAAAATTAATTTATCCCATAAGGCATTAATATAGAAATAATGCCCTTATGGGATAAATCAATATTTAAAGAGAAATCCTTCACTTTACCTTTAATTGACTGTGTGGGTTTTTGGATTTTGATTCAATTTTGAACATTGTAACACTAAAATAAAAATATTTTCAGCTGTTTCAATTCTCTATTTTCAAACAGCATCTTAAAGGAATGGTTAAGTTACACAAGTGCATCGTGCAGTGTCAGGTAGAGCACAGGTGAGAAGGCAGAAATTCATGGAATTAAATTCTTCCCCCTCAAGATGAATTTCATAGTATTGATATAATGGAGCAGAAAAACCAGAGACAGTGGAGAAGGCAACAAAAAACCCTGCTGTGCTTTAAAGGATTTTTAGCATCCAAAATATCAATACTGTCAGGAATGAATTCTAAGAAGAGCCTTTTGGGAATACAGTTATTTTGCATATTAAATGTAAATTTTTTTGTTCGTATTAAAAATCTATTTTATACTATTTTGTCTTTATATTGAGAAGAATAACTATTTCTTAATTAAAAAAGAAAAATATTCTAAAAAAAAAAAAAGGAAAATCACATTACTTCCTCATTTCTTTTTAAATAAACAGGAAACTGATCAAATAGTAAACAGTATCAAAAAGACAAATTAGCAAAACCTGAAGCTGCTTTGAAAATCAGGAGGAAAAGAAAGACATTCCCATTTGGGTATTCCATTTTCCTCAAAATTCTACTTATTTCTGCAGTATGTTCAGGAACTTGGAACTCCAGAGTCACTCAACTTCTCTCACTGCACCAGAGCAGCCACAGCCCTAAAACTGTCAGTAAAAAATATTCTTTGTAGCCATGTTCAGGCAGAATTTAAAACAGAAGCCAAAATTGTGATTAAATTGTAAAAAAACCCAACCACTTTATCATTTTATCCAGCAGTTCCAATAATCATGAGGTCACAGAACACTTCCAAAAATCATCTGCTACAAACACAACACAAATTTCTGTCTGATGCTGATGCCCCATGGACATTTTTAAAGACAGAAAAGAAGTTTAACCAGGGGTATTGCCAGGATAAAGGAAATTTGAACACTGAAATATTTAAATAAAAATTCTGTATATGGCAGTAAATATGCAAATTTTACAGTGCAGTAAAATCTTGCTGTTAAGAAGGAATTGCATTGAAATGCACAAACTGTACGAATTCTGAAAAACCTCAAACCCAGGTGGACTGAAAGCTTCCCAGCCTGTTTTATCCTGTAATTATCTTTTCCAGGACCTGCTCTTCCTGCTCCTGTTTAATTTCCCATCCCATGTGAATGTTTATCCTTGAGCAGCAATCTGCAGGAGAAAATGGGGCTTCTCTGGAATATTTGGTGTATTATTCTCAGGATTTTAGCAGTAATTATTTCTGGGAAGGAACATCTTGTGGGATTCCTGCTGGACTTCCCTTCAGGCAGGAAGGTCAGGAACTTCCAACAGCTTTTACAAGGAAATTCCAGCTGCTGGAAGGAAACTTCTAGGAGCTGAAATCCCAATTTCTGACTTGGAAGGAAAACAAATCCACACTCCACTACTGTAGTTCTGTGGGAGGGGAAAAAAAAAAATCACTCAAAGCTGTCTCAACCATTAATTTGGCTACTTTTTACTCCTTTAAAATGTTGATTTATGCTGCTATGTTTTTACTTTATATTAATTTAAGGTGGACTCTCGCTATCCAGCAGAAAATATATTATTTCCAGCTTAAAAAATGCAATTCAGTACAAGAGAGTACAAGAGGTCAAACAGGTTAAAATATGGAGATAAAAGTTAATCAGGCAGCACAGAGTCCACATGGAAGAAATTCACTTTTAAAGGTGAGATACTTAAATATTAATTATTCAAATTAACAAATGTGGCAATAAAAAGTGAGCACAAGGCATCAATCCCTAGGATAGCAACAGAGTAAGAAAATCAGGTGGTTCAATGCTGAGAATAGCAATTTTCATCACCTTTTTATTTCCTACCCACATTAATTAATTTACATTTTCTCATCTTATCTCTGGACTATAAGATGAAAAATGGATCTCAAAGGCTCCTGACTGCTGGCAGTGCTTTGGATCCCAGGCTGGGCTGATTTTTGGGCTGAAATAGGAATAGCAGAGATTGCTGGGAAGTGCATTAAGCTCATTTTGAAGTGATTAGTGCTCCTCTGGATCCCGTTTTTCCAGGATGTGAAGCACGAATGCTATGTCATCCAATTAATGTGACCCACAAGGTGGAATTCTGTAATTCCTGCTTCACCTCCCCATGGTTCAGCTGCTCTGAGAGCCTGGAGGATGTGAGGAGGAGAAGGGAAATTCACGTGTCACCTGAGGGGCTCAGCTGCAGGGGAAGGAAAAAGGATTTCCCTGGAGGCAGAAGGAGGAAAAAGCTGCCCAGAGCCTTGGAGGTGTCAAGGGACAAGTGGAGGAAGGAGCTGGAGCTGCTGGAATGAGCCCAGAGCAGCTCCAGGATGATCAGAGGAAGGAGCAGCTCTGCTGTGGGGAAAGGCTGGGAGAACTGGGATTGATCAGCCTGGAACAGAAGCTTTGGGGTGAGCTCATTGTCCCTTCCAGTACAAGGAGCTACACACAGATGGAGGGAGACTAGAAGAGTCTGGAGGGACAGGACACAGGGAATGGCTCCCACTGCCAGAGGGCAGGGATGGATGGGATATTGGGAATGAGGAATTGTTCCCTGGGAGGGTGGGCAGGCCCTGGCACAGGTGCCCAGAGCAGCTGTGGCTGCCCCTGGATCCCTGGCAGTGCCCAAGGCCAGGTTGGACATCGGGGATGGGAGCAGCCTGGGACAGTGGAAGGTGTCCCTGCCATGGCAGGAGTGGAATGGGATGAGCTTTAAGGTCCCTTCCAGCCCAAACCATTCTGTGATTCCATGATTCTCTGAAATACCTCAGCAGCTCCATCCTGAACCCAGATTTCTCTGATTCAGCAATTCTCCAGTAACCAACAGATCATGAGCAGCTAAAACCTGAAAATGATCCATGACAACAATGTGTGACTGTGCTAGAAAGTAAGAAAACCCATCCATATCTCAGAGCTTCTTGCTCCAAACCCTCCCACAGTCCATATGTTTAATCCCAGTGGTTCTCACTCCTCAAATTCTGCTCTCAATCCCTCATACAGCAACTAAATTAGAAAAGGTTCTCTGCTGCCTGCATGCAAAAGTAAACTCATTAATATATACTGTCAAATACAGAAAGCCAAAACCAGAAAATTCATCTCATCAATGCCTCAGGTCCCCTTAAAGGGGCTCCAGGACAGCTGGAAATAGACTTGGGACAAGGCATGGAAGGACAGGACACAGGGAATGGCTTCCACTGCCAGAGGGCAGGGATGGATGGGAGATTGGGAAAAAATCCTTCCTGGTGCCAAAATAAAATCATCCAAGGGCTGCTAGTTGATTTTATTTGGCCCAATTTTCCTGGGAAAGACAGCACTGATGCGCAGGCAACTGCCTCAAAATGGGAAGTTTTGGTTGCAAACCTTGTAAGTCTATAGTGATTCTGGGGAGAAAACACAGAAATATTTATCACAAATAGAATTTTACTGCTTGTTGATAAAAACAGCCCCTCTGTTTGGAGGAAGAACTTGGGATAGGCATTAAAGATGGAAAAACTCTGACTCAGTGTTCCAATTTAACAATATTTAACAACATGAGAAGTGAAGCTTTAGGATGTCCTGACCAGGTGTGTCAGGCCAAGGTTTGTGCTATTAAATAATATTTAAAATTCATCTCTTGTTTCTGTAGGGCTTGTTCAGAGTTGTCAGTCTATTGAAAAATATGATTCTGTTATTAAAGAAAAAATGCTTCTGAAGCAAATAATTCCCATCTCCGTGTGTCGTGCCAGGAGAACAGGAGAGTCCCGGATAATTAAATTAATGGAGTTATTATGGGCAGGCTTAAGGGACAAAATGCAAGTTTGAAAGTGAAAAGAGGCACATGGCAGGAGGATATTTCAGGAAAAGGTCATTTGAAGAGAGGACACCTGGAGATGCTGAGGGGACAGAAATAGCACTGAGCAAAACAGGATTGGCAGAGCGGTGACAGGTGACACAATCAAGCTCAGGAATGCAGCTCGATAAAAAAAATATCAGGAAGTCCTACAAATATGAAATATTTGCTGAATTTAATCCCTGGAAGCGGCCAAGGCAAGGTTGGACAAGGCTTAGAGCAACCTGGGATAGTGGAAGGTTGGAACTGGATGATCCTGAAGGTCCTTTCCAACCCAAACCTTTCTGGGAATTCTGTCACTGATGACGATTAGTAGTATTTCATATGACTGATGTAAAATTAAAGAGTAAAAATAAAGTCAGCTGTAGATAACACAGAAAGATGTGTTAAAAATTTTTTAAAAATCAGATTTTTGTCTTATTTCCACAGGACAAACAGGGATAAATTAAAGCCTAAGTCTGCAATCAAATAATTTGCCTGACGGAGCAATCCCATTAAAACACCTCCAATGCAGGATAAATTGATGCTGATAGACACCAATCAATTATTCTTCAAAATTTACAGTTCTAAATGCTGAAATAACACAAATGTTTTTCCTTCAGCCTCTTTATACCCTTCAGAAGCAAAACATTTCCCTTGGATGTGAAGAGCTGAAAGCTGATCTGTGCTGCAGCAGCAATAACATGGGGCTTGTCAGATGGACCAGAACTAAGATGCTTTTTTTTCCTCTCGAGGTCTATCTTTAATAGAAATTGATTATATAAAAAATTACTCTCCTCAGCAAGGGGGTTTTATAACAATTTCTTTTTTTACAGCAATTTTCAGCAGCTCTTAAGAGCCTCCCTGCAAGAATCATGTTTGAAAGGAGTAAAAATGAACTCTGGCAATGCCAGAGCTGAAAGGCCTTTTTATTTTCTCCAAAAAAAAAAACTTTATACTGAGAAAAAAACAGATACAATACATGCTAAATGCTGCATTTTAAATGAGATTTAGGGAGCTCTTAGAGAAGCACCTCCCTCATTCCAAGATTTTCTGTCTCACTGACAGAATTCCTGTGCTGGGACATTTCCCAATGAGCTGATATCCACATCTCACCACTAAATTCATGCTGAACTTCTCTAACCAACTATTTTTTTGCCAGCCACACAGCACACAGAACAGGTGAGCAGTGAAGACAACATTGTTTTTCCAATAACAAGGAGGGATATTCATCAGTAGGCTTGGAATGTGCTTCTGCACCAATACAGCTGCCTCCTGAAAATTTACCATTCTATACTTCCAGTACTGAGCTGAAATTTTTTTTAAATTAATTTTGATTTGGAATGGCTTTTTATTCATTAAAAACACAGCAATGGGTAAAGTACTCTATTTGAATTCTTACCTATTGTATTTCTCTTCTCTACTATTCAAGTTTCTCCAAATCACTGAAATGCCAAAGCTTTTGCTAAAAATGGATTTACACTCAAACCAAACACCAAATTAGGCACAGTCAGATGTAAAAAGACCTCACACCTTTCCAGCACCCTTTTCTGGGGCTTTGCATTCAAAGTTCCCAGCTCTTAAAAAAAAAACAAAGCACAAAATTCTCCTTATCCTTCTCTCAGCATCTTTAATTCCTAAGAGGAAGACAAACCCCACCTAAATCAGCAGACGGTATTTGATGACATTCTGTGCTCAGTTTACAAAGCCTGTGTAAGGTGAAGTCCACCCAAATTTCCCCCTGGAAATCTTGGAGGTCTTTTCCAACCCTAATGATTCTGTAGGAGAATCCCCTGGAAATGGCTGCAGGTGTTCTGTGCCATATCCCTGCTCTCCTTAAGTCAGACAAGGCTTAAACTGAAGTTTAAAATAATCTCTTTATGGATGAGACCTGGGAAATCACATCTCACTTCTCCAGCAGTTCATTCCAAACAAGCAATGGCAGAAATACCTCAGAAAACATATTTAATCGTAATTAAAAGTGAACCCAAGCTCAGAAGTGATAACTTCATATTTAGGTAACGATAAAAGCAGCCAGTACAAAACCCCAGACAGCTCAGCAGTGGAGGGGGACAGGGAAGAAATAAACTAATCCAAGTGTCTAAATTCCCAAAATTTCACCCTTTTAAATGTATCCTCTGATATCCAGAGGCCTCACTGCAACAGGAATCCTCCAAAGGTCCCTTCCAACTCCAAGTATTCTACATAAGACAGGAACATGCTCAGTGCAGAGCGTGGCCAGAGGCTTCTGCACAAACCCAACCAAAACCACCAAGTTCTGGGTAGTTCTGAGGGGCCAAAATTCAGTTCCCACCATCAGACAAGATTTTGGTCCACTTTATGCTGTTGTTCCTTTGGTTTATAAGGTAGTCTCAAAATGCTCTGCAGCACAAAGCTCAAATAAGGGCTGGAATTTCAACTCAACTGTGGTTCTTAATTGCTGGAAGCATTTCGTATCCAACAGTGTTTGGAATTCAGGACAGGGATTTTACAGCTTCAGTCTATTTTCTGAAGGCAAGGATGCACTATAAAGGAGAACGGCTTTTTAATTGATCTATTTATTCCACACATGTATATGAGTCTAGAAATACAACAGGAACTTGATGAAATTAATCTTTTCCATGGCAGAAGCGGCAAGGAACAGCTGAGGTAAAGAATTTCTCCTTGCTTTTGGCCAACCTCTCAGCTTTCCCCAAAGGACATGGATGCAGGTGCATGGCTGCCACCCTGACCACCCAGAAGGGAGAATTGAGCCTGGAACCCGTCAAAAAATAATTTCTCCACCAAAAAAAAATGTTGGATTTCGTGTGTTCAGTCACTTCTCAGCACCTCCACAATAATTCTCAAGACCCTCCTTAAAAAAAGGGAAAAGCTGAACAATCCCATTCCTATTTTTCTTCTGTAACATGTCCTTTTTTGAACTGTCCCTTTCCATTTTCATGCAAGAAGTATTTATTGACTTCCATAAATTAAGCACTTAGACATTGGGTTAATTTTATCATCATAATTAATGAGCGCTTTTCTCTTCCCATTTCTAGTGTGGAATTGGATTTTAAACAGCAAGAAGATAAACTACAGCCAGTTTTGAGAAAACTTCATCCTATTGAGGAAACTCAGGTTGCACCTTTGCCTTATTCTCAGGAGAGCTACTCCTCTACTCCCAAGCAAAAATCCAAAACTGAATCAAAAAAGCATGGAAGATGGAAACTCTGGTTCCTTTAACCCAAGTCCATGACGTGTGGAGTTCAAGGCCTTCTTTGACAAATATCTGGAGTTGTATCCATCGTCTCTGACGGGATCTTGGTGGAAGGAGCCGCGTCCTGGCCAAGGGCAGCGTCCAGTTCTCACCGCGTGTACCAAAAAGGCCTTTGTAGCGACGGACTCACGCCCAGGAGCACGGGCTTGGGAACCCCCTGCCCACTTCTACTTGCAGTTTGCCAATGTGGGATGTAAAACCTGAATGGAAATGTGGACAAAGATGGGAAGTAAAACTGTTTCCCTCCCCTCCTCAGATCCGAAAGCGTGGCGCTCCGACCTGTTAAAGCGCAGGCCGGCATCCTGCTCCCCCACGAATGGTGGAAGCCTTTTGAGGGTCTGGATTGCTGTCTTTGGACAGCAACGAGGGGGAAAAACAACAAGCAAGCCTTATGTTTGCAGTGGTGTTGAGTTTTACAGCTCCATGTTGATCGGGGAGTGCAGTTTTCAGCACAGAATTCCTGGACAAAGCACAATTTTTTCCGCGGCCTGCGGCCGATCTCCAAGATGTGACTGTGGTGTATTCTCTGCCTTCATGCGATGTAGACTCCAACCAAGCTCTCACATTTCAACCTCATCTCTGGTTTAGCTGTGTCCTCACCACCAGAAGAACCACTCTGCTGCTCAGCCCCAGCGGGACAGCGGCCAGAAACCTCCCAAAAATCAGGCCCAGCCTTTAAGCACCTCCAGCTCACAGGGTCCAGGCCATGGGACAACCCCTCAGTGTCACCTTGGAAAGGTCTCAACTACACAGGAACAAAACCCAACCCCAAAAGAGACCCATCCCAATCCGGATTGTTGGCCTTGGCCATGGGTTAGTATTTTTTTCTAACAGTCTTTGGAAAACCTCTTCACTGCTGCAGAAGGCACCAGGAGATGTCCAGGCTGCAGCACTGCTTGGAAGGAGCTGAAATTGGAAATGCTATTTATTTATTAAGCTGCTCAGATGGGTTTCCCAGCTTATTATAATTTATATCTCAATCTATTAATTGTACTCAGTAATTGAAACACTTAGGAGAGAGATGTGAATCAGATTTTTCCTAATTTGGTTTGGTTTTTTTTGAAATGGCACTTAAAATTTTGCTCTGACTTATAAACTGCAACTTTTCCCTTAAGTATTTGCTAATGCCATTAAACTTGCATCTAAAATGACCATTGGTGGAAAAATTCCTCATGCTAGAAGTGGCCAGGGAGTGGGAATCTTGTGTTTTGTTTTGGTTTGGGATTTTTCCCTAAGGATTTCAGATCATTTGAGTGTCATGTGACAAACTGGGTTTGAAATTGCATCCCCTGTAGCAGCAGGAAGGTACAAATTCTTCAGCCTTTAGGTGCAAGGACAGTGATCATTAATTTGCACAGACTAAAAATTTGGGGGTGTTTTTCTTTTTCACTGTTTCGCCTCTTAGCTCAGCATCCAATTTACTCCTGAGAGGAAACTGGAGGAAAATAACCTAATTTTTTTCCCCTCAAAGAGCAAGAAAAGCAAATTAAAATGGGAATGGAAATGCAGAAGATGCCTATGGCCAGCTCAATATTTGCAGTAAACCTTCAAGAGGGCTACAAGCTCTTGCACAGAAGCAAATCCTGAAATTCTCTGGTAGGAGTTGAAGGATTAGGAAGGTGATCCTGTACCCCAGGAAGAAGTGTCATTGTTTCATGTGGAAAAAAACCCGTATTTCATGTATTTTATATTGTTTTTAACTAAAATATAGAACTGTTTACAAGTCAACCCACACAACATGGCTTAGAAACCCAAATATTTCCAAACTAAAAATACTTTTTTTTTTTTTAAGCAGAAAGGAATCTCAAAAATGGGCAGAAAAAGGAAAATACAGCAGTATCCATTATTAAAAAAACATTAATAACTAATGTACTCCTCCACGCTAACAGGCCTAATGTTTGGGGTTTTTTAAAGAAATTAAACCAAGCATCTCTCCATGGCAATCAATTCCCAAATCCTCAGTGCCACCCCTCAGTAGCTTTGTGTGTGCAGGGACCCTGAGTGATCCAGAGCTCCTGGAATCAGGGGAAAAGAGGGAGGAAACTCCAAGTGGAGAAACAAAGAGCTCAAAGGGAAAGTTCTCACGGCGTGTTCTGTACATGTCCAGGCTATTTTCTTAAGAAGTTGCAAATTTTTAATTTTTTACATTTTTTTAAACCTGGGGAAAGCTGACATTACCATAGAGTCTTGCTTCCAACTGACATCTTGTGTTCTCTGGTACCCTCCGATGTACTTTGTAATAAAATGTTTTTGCAAGTGTGTAAAATGTATCATAATTGTATTGCCTTTAGAATCACTCAGGCTCAGGTTAGATAGACACCAAGAGAAAAAAAAAACCTAATTCTTTAGAGCTTTTAGTTCAATGTGACAGAGCTATTTTCACCCTCATGTAGAAGATCTTGGAGGTTCTAATGAGGAAAATGGGTTTTTATTTTCAATGTGGCTTTGCTGGATTCACTGGCAGTCCCCTGCACTCCATACACTGATTTTCTAGCTGCACTTCTCCCATCTCCTGCTTCAAAATACTTTTTAGCCAATAAATACTGCAGAGATTTTACATCCCTTGCTCTTTGCTGAGTCCTTCTAATTTCCACACAGCAACAGTTGCATTCTTTGGTTTAGAACTAGGAGGAAAACACTATTCCTGTGAGTAGCACTTGGTTTCTTAAACATGAAAAACAAACATAACTGTAAAAATACTTTTTAAAAACCAGGATAAAGTGAAAAAAACCATGATTAAAACTGGAAAATCCTACCATGGGTACAAAGTGTTTGCTTTTTCTTGCCTAAAATGCAAAACCACTGTCCATGCCTTTGATTTCACTCGATGTTTTAAAGGTTAAATCACTTTTTCCCTATCAAATAGGGTAATTTTTCATGAACTTCCCAACCAAGTCAGCTGTTAGATTACACCAGGACCTGTGTACTACCACATATTATATATTGCTGCTGGAATTGAGCTGGAATTGAACCAGATTGCAACTAAAAATCCACCTGCACCAACACCATTTTGTCTGGGAGAACGAAAGGGACCTGCATGAAGATTTTTAATATTCCATAAAAGCCATCTGTGGTTCATTAAAATAACTGGAGTGCTACAAATGTGTCCATTTGTTTAGGTGAGTGCAGCTCATTGCCATAAATGTTGGTAGGGAATGCAACAGGGATGGTTTGACAACACAAAAAAAGCTCAGTATTAGTGATGGAATAGAATCATGGCCACCATCCAAACACCACTTCAGTTTCAGTGAAATTAGCTTGCAATATGTAATTTCAAATGATTTTGAAAGAGAAGAAAACATGTGACTCAATGAAGCAAAATATTTTTATATGGAAGAAGTCTGGAGAAGAAAATGAGGTTTTCTGCTGCCCAATTTTGGAATCCATGAAGCCTGACCTGGGCAGATTTTAAGGCACAGGAAGATAATTTACACCCAGATTCAACTCCTGAATAACAAACTGCAGCCCCAGAAGTCTCCTGTGACCATCAATAACTCTGATTTCAGGCTTGCACCTGTATTTTACACGCTTGTGGAGAGGCCTGCAGCATGGAAGTGCTGAGAGAAGGACAATCCACCACGGTGATTGATTGATTGATTGACTGATTGATTGATTATCCAGAGCTCCCCCATCAGTGCCACTCTGCTCTACACAACCCTTGTCACTCTCCTTGTGTCAGGTGTCACTGCACCCCACAGAGATTCCCCTTCTCAATCTCCCTCCAGAAACCTCAGACAGATTCCACAAATTCCCTTTTTCTCCTTCTGATGGCTCTTGCATCATTTCTGTTCTGGTTTCACCTCATCCTCATCCCAGAGCACAGAGGGGAAAGCAGCGAAGTGGAGAAGATTCCACTCACCAGCAACACCACAAAGTCCTGTCCAGTGCTTCCCACTCACACACCCCAATACCCAAAATAATCCATTTTCCCTGGTCACAGCACTGACTTTGTTCCCCATACACCTTTAGATGTTTTCCAGAGCCACTCTCCTTAAGGATACTCTTGGAAGTTAACAGCATAGGAACATGGAATGGTTTGGGCTGGAAGGGACCTTAAAGACCATCTCATTCCAACCCAATCTTCCCCTAGGCCAGGAGATTTCCCTTCAGAAATTACAGAGCTTGATTTCCTTTGGAAATGAGGCACATCCCAAGCTGCTGACACGAGGAGAAGGAGCAGTCATGGATCATTCTGGAGCTGCCACCGAGGCTGCTCTGTCCTGATTTACTGGAGGAGGCCGAGATGTTGCCTCACGTGGAACCCAACATTGTCCAAAAGGCACCAGGAAAGGAAAGAGAAGGTTTAAAACCACCCTTTCAAAGGCTGAAGGAAGTTTGCTCAATTTACTTTTTCTTCAGGCAACGTGTTCTTCACTAAGAAAGGTTTTGTGGTTTTTTTCCAGGTGATTTCTCCCTGGGCCAGGAGCAGCAGGAGCTCAAGGCAGGAGCAAAATTAACCTAAACCAGGCAGTTTGGAGCAGCAGGACAGCTCAGCACCCTCAGGCTGCATCCTGTACTAATAATAGAATCATTATATACAATAAATATTAATAATATTAAAATCTTCTACTCAGAAAATGGATCAAGTAAAATCCACCAGTGAGACTTACAGAGGGAAAAACAGTCCAAACCAATGAGGACTAAAAAATTCTTTTGCTAACAAAATTATTGTCAAATCAGATTTTAAACTTATAATTTATACTTCATTTTACTTAATATCTGGTTTTTCTCCTTGCAACTGGTCTCTTATTTCAAGGTTTGAAGGTATAGGACAAAACTTGCTTTAGATTTTATCAAGGAACTCACATTTAAGGAGGAAAAAAATGAAAACCAAATGTGCAAAGCCAAAGGAGACTATTGGAGAATCCTTCCAGTTCAATGCTGCAGAAAAGGCTCATCCTCTAATTAAAACTTCTCACTTGAGCACTTAAATCTTGACATTCCTCCACTGCTCGTAAACTGCATTATGCAACATCAGGTTTTGGATGGAAATGGTGTCACTAAGTATTTTTCCAGGGAGAAAACATGCCAACTTTAGGACACCAACACAGTTATATTTATAGAATAAAAAACTGGTTTTGTCCTGTATTTTACTTCTTTTAAAGAAATTATCATTACTTTAACTCTGTCAGATATTTCAAATTCCTTCCTTCCAGTCACCCTGAATGGTTAATTCTCTACTACAGGTAAAACAAAAAAAAAAAAAAAAAAGGACAGTCACTGCATAATTTCAACCCAAATCTGATGTAAGAGGTCAGGCTGTGCTTCCTAATTATTATTATTATTATTTATTTTAGTCCTCCTACTTTGCTGACACCACAAAAATGAGCTGTGGCTGGTTATTTAACAGGGGAATCTCCTCAGCAAAGGCTGCATTGTAAGGCAGGAGTAAGTACTCATTAAAAATACCCTGAAATCTCAGTGTTCATTAGCTGATTATAGAGGCTGTGTGTGAGGGATTGCAGGCTGTGCCCAGGAGCACAATGCAGATCTTTAATATCACTGCTCTGAGTTCAAACACACACACGTTTCCTAATCTACTCTGCTAACTGCAAAAGGCATAATTAACGTTTTTAAATATCACCTGAACCACCTTCATCAAAACAATAATTAACTCCCATTCAGCCTGCAACTGAGGAAGTTAAAATAACACACAGGTATTTCCACTTCCTTGCACTGCTGCATCCCAGCACTGGAATATTCTGTAGGAATGTTCTGCTTGGAACCATTTCCCCACAGAGGTTGTGGACTTTCATCCCTGGAAGTGTCCAAAGCCAGGCTGGACAGGGCTTGGAGGAGTCTGGGATAATGGAACTGCCTCTGCCCATGGCAGGAGTGGAATAAAATGAGCTTTAAGGTCCTTCCAAGCAAACCATCCTGGGATTCTGTGATTTCTTGCTCCAGCAATGGATCTGGAGATCCATTATCCCTTCCTTACAATAAAACCCCAAGTGATACAAGTGGGGAACCAAAACTAAACCAGTGGGTGATGCACCAAAGACAAAATGAAATTGCAGAAGATTTACCAACACAAGCACCCCCAAATGCCAAGGAAATGGGCAGCAGCAGGTCAGGAAAAAGTGCTGAGGCCACAGAGCCCTGTGTCAAAAATCACTGTGTGTAGAAGTCAAATATCACTGTGTGCAATTACAGGGAGGATTTAAATTGGGAAGGAAAGAGGAGATCAAAAAACCAAGTTGCTGATGGACTCATCTATCTGACTAACAATTAACCCCATGGTAAGAAATCAGTGCATTGAGCCAGACTGCCCCAAATTGATGCAGAACTGAGGGACAAGTGCTCAGACACAGCACAAACCTGGCTCACTTTGACCAGTTCCCTGGAGAGATCAGCTGCCAGCTGCAGACAGCTAAGAAAGAATAGAAGAGAAAGGCAAACACACAGAGAGGCTCCCAAAAACACAGAGAGACCCCCAAAAACACACTCAGATCTATCCCCATTTCAGATACCAACAGGCCTCACAATTTTTTCATTATTTAGTCCAATATTAATTAACAGCAGAAAAATTCAAGTGTAAGGCTTTAAAATCACAGTGTTAAGTCAATAGGGTCGCTTGCATCAGTCCTTCCTCTAATCATAATTTTGGGCTCTGCTCTTCAGTCATTTGAACACTCACCTTGGTTATCTCAGTTTAAGTCAAAAAGAAAAGTAAATGCTTGTAAAGCAGTAACAACAGCCAAGTCTCATTTCCACACTTCTCAGCTGGCTAATTACCAATACTACATGATTTTGGTGCACACAGATATCAATCCTGGCTAATCACCTGCTCACAGATATTTTTCAAGCTTTATTTCTTTTTGCTCTTTCCCTGTGTCAACCACAGCAAAATTACCAGGCAGTGCTTTCCAGCTTCCTAAGCACACAGAGAGAGGAGGTTTTGATTGCTTTGGGTCACCTGGGATTGCAATCCTATTACAGGCAGGTTCAGGGAGATGTGACAGAGGTGTTTGAGTTTACTTACAATGAGCTCTGAGTCCCGTCCCATGGAAATCACAGTTCTGTTCACTGTCCTCAGCAGGTTCTCCATGATGATCTGGACATGGCGTTGTGTGGGGCCCTGAGGACAAGGAATAAATCAGTGATAACTACAAACAACAGACAGCAACACAACTGGACCATTTGTGCTGCCTTTCAACCCACCTGTCTGGTGGAAATTAAGTAAAACATCACTTGCTGTTGATCACAAGGAGGGAATGGGTTTAACCAAGTGATATTTTGGTAACACATGTTTCTGATAAATTAAAACGTGCTGTTACAATGTCAGTGGAAATGCAGCTTATGACATTCAGTTACCCATTAATTTTCTTCCCCCAAGTCATTTTTCCAACCTCAAACCCCCACAGGCATTACCAGCCTGAGGGGAGGGAAGGCTGTTCTGCAACAGCTCAATTAAAAGGAAGAGAAAAGCAAAGCAAAACTTTCATTAAGGAACTGCCAATTTCAGTCAACATTAGAAGCAATCTACCACTACTTTTGAAAGAGTTAAAATGAGATATTTATTCCAAGCAGCTTTTAAGGACAAATCCAGAAATTTCACACAGAATGACGGGCAAAAAATGAAGCCACAAACACCACAAGGAGAAAGAAACAGATGAGCTTTGCTCCCATCTTTTACTTTATGGATGAAAAATAGATTTGCATATTTGAAGGACGACCCACTACCAACACAAACTACCCAGGAGCTGGTCCTGGTGCCAGGATCAGCCTGGGAGAGGGTGGAGCTGCAGGTGAGCTCCTACCACGGAGAGAAAAGCAGCCAACAAAGAGAGACAGGAGCAGCCAGGCTGCCAGAACCAAATTCCTCCTGTAAAACAACCTTCTCTCTGAAGCAGCCACACAGAGCTACTTCCAAAAACAAACAAAATCAGAGCAAAACCCAAAAAAACCCAATTAAATAAGATGCCAGAGAGGATGTGAGTAGCTGACCCCTGAGGTCCTTTCCAGCTGAATTAGTGTATGATTCTACACAGCACTGAAGGATCAGGCAGCAGCAGCAGCCCAAATTTCAGGAGAGCATCAAATCACTGCAAATCTCTGGCAAAGCACCAATATTTGTATGTTTGTTGAGGTCAAGAGAAAGCAAAAAAGAGACTATTATGCAAAAAAAAAAGGGATATTACACATGCTGCATGTCTGGGAACCATGTCAGCAACAATACAGCTCAAATGCACATTTCCCAAAATGCCCATGGGAGAAAAGAAAAGCCACCAAAACAAAATTTTCCACCTGGAAAAGGCCAGGCACAGTAAATGAGGAAGGTTTAATTCCTAAGGACATTTATTTCTTCACTGTGCAACCAGAAAAGCTGTACTGGACGTGCCTCAGAAACAACAAGTGCTGTGACATGTCAGATGCCACACAACAAACACATCCTCATCACTGGAGAACTGAGAGTTAGAAAAGGCTGGTTAGGAGGTTATAAAAAAGAAAATAACAATCTAAAGCTTCAGGAGTTACCTGCTTAATTCACTTTACTAAAACAATTTCTGTGAAGTGTTACTCATCACAGAGCCAGCCCACACTCACCACGTCTTTCTTGTAGAGCACTTCCAGGATGTTACTCAGCAACTGGCAGCAAGCCTCCAAATCTTCTTGTCTCTCCAAGTGATACTTGAGCTGGTCTGTCATTGTTGGCAGCAAGATTTCCCTGCAGTCTGCACACAAAACACGAGGTTACAAACACAGCTTTCAGGGCCTCCAGGCTGATGTGCTTCAGTGCTTACATAAGACACAAAAAAATCGGGAAAAATAAATTAACTTCCAGCTTTTCAACCAAAGCCTCACCTCACCTTAAAAACTTCTGCCTCTGAACTGCTCCAACCTCTGACCATTTGCTGTTATTAAAAAAAATAAAAAATCACCTTCCTTGCTCAGGTACTCAGACTGCTCCCTACATGGAGGAATCACCAAGTCAAAATTAATCACTAATTATCCAGATAAATGTCAGCCCAGTGAACAGCTTGGTTCTGCAGATCTGCCCCAGAGATGCTCTGTGATCACAGCCTTGTGCCTCTGCATTTGGGAAACTTCAGGTTATGCTGCTCCCTGAATTTTGGACTAACATGGAAAGGAAACAGCAGATGAAGCAGAACCCCACAGGGCAGAGGGGTCATGTAATGTGAACTGTCCCCAAATGTAGGGGAGGGAAGAACCCCAAAGCCCAGCTGCTGAGCACTCCAGGAAAGGCACAGAACATGTCTTTGCAGAGCCTGCGAGGTGAATCAGTCTTTAATAACTCAAAAGGCCCCTAATTAGAGGGCTGAGAATGTTCCACAGCCCTGCTGAGCCCCACTGGCAGGGAGGGGGCAAAGATCAGTTTAATATCTGAGTCACCTCTGAGTTCCACTGCAGTGCTGGAGCTGCTCTCATCAACGGGGGAGGCAGTAAAACTGCATTTCTGAGAAAGGGAAAACTGATTATTTGTCCCAGTGCTTGGTCTGGAATGACACAACTGGCACAGAACACTGTTCCCTTGGGTGGAGCTGACAGGGCTCCTCAGCTCCCACCTGGGGCTGCTGAGAAACATGGGGGGAAACAAAATGGGCTGGGAACTCCACAAAATCATCCCAAGGGTGAGGAGGAGCAGCTGAGGGAGCTGGGAGGGCTCAGTCAGGAGAAAAGGAGGCTCAGAGGGGATCTCCTGGCTCTGCACATCTCCCTGACAGGAGAATACTGAGTGAAAGACACAGGGAATGGCTCCCACTGCCAGAGGGCAGGGATGGATGGGAGACTGGGCGGGAATTCCTGGCTGGCAGGGTGGGCAGGCCCTGGCACAGGGTGCCCAGAGCAGCTCTGGCTGCCCCTGGATCCCTGGCAGTGCCCAAGGCCAGGCTGGACACTGGGGCTGGGAGCACCTGGGACAGTGGAAGGTGTCCCTGCCCAAAGGGGTGGAATGGGATGAGCTTTAAGGTCCCTTCCAGCCCAAACCATTCCATGGCTCTGTGATGTTTCAACCAACCCAGTGCTGTGGTGACACCCTCTACATGAAGATGAGATTTTCAGTGCATCTTTGGTATGAACTGTTTTGCAAAACACTGAGCTGCTGCACTCTGCATTGATTAGCTGGAAGCTCAGAGGAGGAAAGGTGAACCCTCACCACCCTGCCTGCCACAAACACCCCCCCAGCCCTGATTAATGGGGAACCTTCGTGGTCCAGAACATCAGATCCTGCTCCCAAGGCAGCTCAGGATCTGCTGCACAATGACCACAGACAATGGTAATTCCACATCTGTTCTAGAGCAAAGTCCAGCCATGTGATTTAATAGGAGAGAATCAAATATTCATCTGTACCAAAGGATGCTCAGCAGGAATTATCAATTAGCAGCACCCAAGGAAAGCCTTCAATGGACACAGGAGCTTTTCTGAAGGTGAATACACACCGTAAATTTGTGTCAATAAAAGCATTTTGTTTCCTGGGACACTGATAAATCCATTTATCTCATGGTTCATTTAGTTCACGTGGCCAAAACAATTGAACCTCTGCTCAGTAACTTTGTTTCCATTCCACAGCCTGTGAGCTGAGTCATAACTGAAGAATAAGAACCCTTATAAACTCTGGGTGTTGCCTACTAATATTCAATAGGCTCAAATTCCTCATGGAAAAATCCCTGGATTTTCTCTTTGGAACTCCAGCAGCTCCACAGCTCACTTGGCAATCAACTGGAAGTCATTTGGAAAACAAAGCAACAGCAAATCCAAACATCTCCGTAGGACAAAACAAATCAGACAAATCACTGTTTACATAAACCAAAACCTTGATGCTTGCAAGGACAAGACACTTCATTTAACTCCCAACCATGAGCAATGAAAATATCCACTAATTTATTATTAAACTGATCCACACTCAGGGAAAAATTATATTTATGCCTTTTCGTTTAATTTTTAAGTAGTGGAGTGAAAATTATATATATAAGATTACATATATTATGTTATTATATGGTGGTAGGGATAAATGTTATTTATATATTCATTTACTTCTAGAAAAGCATATATATTCATTTACAATTCAATACATTCAAAGTATTTATATACTCATATACTTCTACTTTACTATATGGAAACATTACTTATTTATATCATTACCACATGTTCCTATTTGTGTTTATAAACATGAATAAAATAAATTTTTAAACTATATTTTAAACTACTATATTACTATTAAACTATTACTATTTTAACTATTATATTACATCTTTTTTTTTAAGATTCACAAACTCCACCCTCAGTCTCCATTCTGATCCAAGGTCCCAAACTCTCCAGATTCTCCAGTGAATCATCCAACAGTCAACAACATCACTAAATCCAAATGCTTCAGCAAACTGCTTCACACACACATCCCTCTCACCCCCAAATCCTTCAAGCTTCACAAATTCATGTATTTTGAATTTTAATTCTTCTGGAAACAAAAGTAAATCTTCCTTGACCTCTCAAAGCAGAGAATTAGAGCCTTTTTTCTCCACCAGAAACAGGCTGATGAAATTTTCTGTGCATTTGCCAGACTTCCCTAAGTCTACAATCCTGTAGTGCATATTGCTTTTAGAAAAGAAAATCTTATTTTTGCAACAGGATCCTGGATTAGTTAACAGTTTATAGGAAGTATTCCCTATCAGTTTAAAATTCCTGAATCAGTGAGAAGCAGGAGGGGAAGCCAACAACATTTTAGTAATGAGCTCCAACCCACAGAGAGAGGGACGGGAAAATCTAAATTTTAAAAAGGCTGTGGATAGAGGTTTGATTTCTTTTCAAGTGAATTTGAATGTTTATGAAAGTTTCCCAGCACAGAGGTTTCAGACACAAACTTCAGAGAATGATCACAATGAAGAATTACAGTGAGAAGACCAGAGGGATGGAGCCCCTCTCCTCTTCAATAAAAGCCTGGATGTGGCACTGGCTGCCAGGGTTTAGTTGAGGTGTTGGGCATGGGCTGGACTCAGTCTTGAAGGTCTCTTCCAACCTGGTCATTCTGTGAATTCTGTGAATTCCTGGGAGGAAAGGCTGGAGAGCTGGGAATGTTCCCCTGGAGAGGAGAAGGCTCCAGGGAAAGCTCAGAGCCCCTGCCAGGGCCTGAAGGGGCTCCAGGAGAGCTGGAGAGGGACTGGGGACAAGGGATGGAGGGACAGGACACAGGGAATGGCTCCCACTGCCAGAAAGCAGGGATGGATGGGATCTTGGGAAGGAATTCCTGGCTGGGATGGAATTCCCAGAGCAGCTGTGGCTGCCCCTGGATCCCTGGCAGTGCCCAAGGCCAGGCTGGACACTGGGGCTGGGAGCACCTGGGACAGTGGGAGGTGTCCCAGGGGGTGACACTGGATGGGACTTAAAGTCCCTCCCAACCCAGTCTGGGATTCTGTGATACCAATGGCAAGAGAAGCTTTTAAGGCCACACTTTGTTTACTGAATAAAAACCCCCAGACACCCACGGGAATGGTTTGGGTCAGTGCAGGTGCCTGGAATCCCCACCCCAGCCCCACCAAAGGCTGCTGGATTTAGGACATTCCTAACAGGCAGTGACAGGAAAACCCAGCTGAGGAGCCTCCTGATAAGATCTCAGAGCCATTAAGCAGCACTGATCTGTCAGCAAACCTGCCCTGGGCCCTGATTAATCACCCTCCCATTAACACAGATCCATTTGAATTTCTCAGCAGCTCAATAATGTTGGACTGCACCACTCCCTGCACCCTGAAGGGCTGAGCTTGGGAGTCAGGTTTATAAAATAACCCAGCCACACACAAGTTCTACCTCTCCCTCTGAAAATGGAACTGCTTCAATAAGGGAGGGCAAAGATTAATATGGTAAGTGCACCATAGCCTTTCTCAGGAGTGTGTTTTACACTCAAGTTTCTTGTTTTAGCTGAGTTATCTCCATTTCTTCCTCCCAAGGAGAGTAAAGGATGATCCCTGATATTACTGACTTCTGCCCCAAAGTCCTGGCAATCTGAGAGCAGCCAGAAGGGAAAATTATTATACAGTGAGCTAAGAATGGATGCAGTCAATGAGCAACACTGATTAGAGCACAGCTCTAGCCAGGACACATTAAATTATTCTTGGGGGCACCATTTTACCCAGGCCCAAACACCAGCAACTCCACTTGCATTCCTCCTTTGACTTCTTGAAAATCCAGCACTTCAGGGCTGAATAATTTCAAATCATTTCAGAAGTGAAGATAAAGTCTGGACTTGTTGTTTCTACCAAATCTCTACACATGGTGACACAGGTGGTTAACTGTTTTTCAGAGATTGTAAGAGTGGTATAGAACCACCACAATGCCAATTCACCAAGATTTTTTAAACTGGAACCAGCAAAATTTGTTTTATCAGCCCTCAGCAGTCTCAGCTTTTGTGATCTGAGAGCAGAATCCTTCCAAATCTCCTTTCCCACTGAAGCAGTGCCTATTTGCTCCCTCATTACCTTCCCTGAGAGCACACAAACACTTTGTTTGCGTCAGTTTAACCTGCAGCCAGCCTGAAAAAGAATCAAGTGTTTCACCTCAAAGGAGGAAATCCGTAGGACAAGTGCCTGAACTTATCTTTCACTGGCCCATTAATGGGAAAGCAGAAAATAACAAGGCATGGATGAACAGCATCCTCTGAAAGGTTTCTGCTTTCCCTCAGCCAGGGAACAGCTTCAAGGCACAGAGGACATCCAAAACCTCCATTTCCCCCACACGAGTCCACAAAAGCTGAATTGATGATTTTTGATAAACCCCAACACAAAGTTACAACAGAGCCAAATAACCTGGCTGCTTTGTGTCCTTTTAAAATAACATATCCCAAGAGTTTTGGTAATTTTGCACTTTCACTTCTTCACCATTTGTAACCTGCAGTCTCAATTAGGATTTTCCTCATGTCCAAGGCCAGGCTGGATGGGATTGGAGCAGCCTGGGATAGTCAAAGGTGCCTGAGGGAACTGGAAAAACAGAAATTCCCACAGACACTCAAGGGTTTGATCTGCAGCCTTAGAAGAAACTTGGGTTGATGTTAAAATACACAGACATTAAGCAGAAAAATCA
>VYZP01018047.1:38367-54308 GCA_013400635.1 Hypocryptadius cinnamomeus | reverse complement strand
AAGCTGCTGAGTATTTCTGCTGTTCATCCTGGAGTGTCTGGTTCCTTTGATTTGCTCTGTGCCCTTGCCCAGAGAGCTGGGAAGAATCTAACAGTGAAAAAGAGAGAAATTAAGCTGACTGAAGATCAAACTGCTAGGAAGGGATTTAAGATTTGCCAAGCAGCTGCAGGGAAGGGAGTGATCACAGAATCGTCATCATAAAATCATTGAATGGTTTGGGTCAGTAGGGACCTCAAAAATCTTCTATTTCCAACCCTGCTGCCATGGGCAGGGACACCTTCTCTTAGCAAAGGCAAACTTCTGGCTGGTGGATAAGCTCATTTGTGTGCCCAGGTGGGCTGAGGGTGGAGGAGCAATGCCCTGTCACATCACACCTGCCTGTGTGCCCAGTGCCCCCAGAAAGTGGAGCCCAAATCCTCATTGTGGATCCCAGAACCACAGAGCTGGAAGCAGCCAAGAGGCTGTTCAGTACCTGGTGACACCGAGCACTGTGAATTAATGCTGCACAGAAAGGTTTCAGGCACACGTTTTGCAGCATTTGCAAACCTTGTATTGAGGAGAAAAGCTTTGGCAATTAAACTGAATGTCCCCAGAGAGCTTTTCACAGCTGTGCTGGTTTATGATGTGTTTGAGGTAAGGCCAGAAGTATGAAGACACTTGCCAAGGGTGCACATTATTTACATTCAATGTTTAATCCCTTCCCAGAGAAACAATGAATTTTTTTCTTGATAATATCTGTTGAGCTTGACTACATTTTCTTTCTTCTGTATGCGAATATTTGGGTCAATTAAGTCTTTCCATATGTATTGTTTATTCCTATTTTAACCTCCTTTTCTGTGATAAACAGGGGAAAAAAAGCAATCATGAAGAAAAGCATATCAGAAAAAGAAAACTGAGGGAAAAGAGGAAGTGAAGAATATTAAAACTGAATGTTTCATATAGAATTTTTATTTTTAAAAAATCAAATAAATGAAACTATGTTCTAAAAAATAAAAATATAGTTTGCAAAGGAGATATTTCAAGGATGGGGCACTGAGGGGCATGGTTTAGTGGTGGGCTTGGCACTTCTGGGTTAAAGGTTGAAGTCGGTGATCTTGAAGTTCTTTTCCAACCTAAATGATTCTGTGATTCCATTATTATGTAATAGTTTCCATAGAACTGGATTTCATCCTCACTCTCACAAAACACCCTCTGATTTTGTTCATGGAAGTTGAGAGCAAAATTCACTGCTCATATTTGCAACTTACAAGTTGAAGATGAGATTTCCATCCTAGATGGAGCAACTGCTCTTCTGACTAACCCTCAATTCTGTCATCTTCCCACAGTTAAAAGCTAATGCTTGTTCAGAAGCTGTAAAACTTGTGATATCCTCTTTTTCATTTGAAAATCCTATACTTCTGCTGCTGCTTAAATAAACAAGAGAAAAGCTCTTTTTGCTAATTTCTGGCTTGAGTGGAGAGGAAAGCTCCCAGTACTTAAAGTTTTTTGTCTGTTAAAATAATTACAATAATTACATGATAAAATACTGCTTAGAAATAAGATAGATTAGCTCAATAACTGCTGTACTGCATTTGCAGTTGATGAGGCTTATTGTATTAATCAATGGGCTGCAATACAGAAAAATGGCAGAAGTGGGATGGCAAGGAAATGTATTTAAATTTCTTAATTTGAAAGACTCTGGATGGATGTGCATCACTACTGAAGACAGTCTGGGCTTAAGAAACAGGGTGAAGTATGAAATATCATTTATCCTATAAAAAAGTGGAAATATATTAAATCTTCCACACTGAATTCAATTCAGTAGTTCATGAAATGTCAAAGTGCAGCTGCACATAAAGAAACGAAATATTTCTTTTTAGATCCTGCATGCAATTTTAAACATCTGCAGAAGTGAAACACAAGCCCTGCAAGCTGAAGAGGCGTTGAAGATCTCTAAATCTGGAAGCAGCACACAATTGTAAAATTCACCCCTGAAACCTCTGCTGATCCAGCCAGACTTTGCAGCAATGGTGTAGGAAATGGGTTGGCTAATTCAAAGAGGTTCATGAATTTTCAATGAAATCCACTTAAAATCTTCCTGGGTATTGTGATAAACTCAGCACAGTAAAGTTCACTTAAAGTCTCCAGAAAAATTGGACTCACAAATGCTGAGATGCCATAATAGCTTGATCTTACAGTATTTTTTAGCACCTATTTGAACATTCCCTGTGAATCTCACTAGAAAGTCTGCTTTTAGACCACCAACAGCTCTGCATTACAAAGAAATGAAATAATCTGTGTTGGCTATGAATAAAATTTCTAGCTGATGTTTATTTGGAAAAAACTCAAAAGGAAACCTTCTCCCACAGCTGCTGTGGACCCGTCAAGTTACTGGGTGCTCTGGAACAGGAATGGGCCAAAGATTTTCAGTGAGTCCAGTGAAACAATATCCACATTTCTCTCTCTGGCATGGGCAGCCAGAGCTTTTTGTAGCAATAAAACACGTTATTTTGATTGCTTGGATACCAAGGTCCTGTTGTTTCCCAGAGTATTTATCAGAACATGGATGTTGCTACACATCACCTGCTTTTCCCTTCCTCTCTGTGTTAAATCCCAGCATACCCTCCTAGAGGAGAAAATCTGTGATGGAGCACAGTTTTGGGGACAGTCTGCTTCAGAGCACATTGTATCTAGGCTTCAGCAAGAGAATTTCACATGTCCAAGTTATTCTGTCTGTGAAAACTCCCCTGAGAAGATAAATGGGTATTGACTTTAGTGGGATTCTCAGTGGCCTTTGGTTAAACACTGTGTGTATATTTAATGGGACAGGGGCTTTATCTCCTTATGGCTGTAGAACAGAGAAAGCATTTGTCAGTACTTGATCAATAATAAATAATGTTGATAATAAGTGCCAGGATGCAATGAAAATTAACCTGCATTTTCATTGCCAGTTAGAAGTATTTATTTCAGGCAAGTGTGGTGGGCCAGGACATTAAATCATCCAGTGATAATTCCATGCTAAGGAACAATGTGCAGGTATTATTTGTGACTGCTGTGGTGGAAAAAAATCAGTTGGGACAACACTTCCTCTCCTCTTAAATTTAAAATATTTTGCAATATTCTTATGACAGATATTTCTTTTGTTAAATATGTTCTTGCATCTCAGGATGGGGCAGGAATCTATACCCCAAAGGTGCAGGGGTGACAGTTTCTGACTGTGACTTTTCCCATCTCTCTGGGCAAAAGCTGGGATTCAGCTATGCAAGTCCCAAACTAGTGAGCATCTGACTTTCATTATCAGCCACAAAAGTGCACAAATTGAAACCAGGAAGCCACTATTTGTCAAAAACACTCAGAGCTGTTAAATCACTGAACAATGTGATGACACATTTGTTCCTACCAGGCCTTGAAATGTGAGACCCACTTGTGATGCCATCACACAGCTCTCCCTGCTGTCACCGAGGGGTCCTGGGGGCTCAGCCACAGACCTACCCACGGATGAGCTGAGACTGCAAAGAGCCTGCCCAACACAGGGGACTCCCACCTGGCTCAGGGAGAGGAACTCTCAGTCAAGAATACCTTGGAAACAGGGTTACTCATCAAGGCAGCTGTTCCCTCCTGTCACCATGGAGCTGTAGAGAATTGCTGCTGCCTCCTGTACATGGGGCAGACAGTTTGAGAAAACCTATAAAGTCCAAAGGGTCTCCCTGAGCTGCTTCACGTTGTCATCAGCCACACAAGCAAGGCCTTAGGTGGGTGGGTGGTTCCAGGGTTCTCCTGAAGGAGTGAAGGGCACAAGTGAGTGTCTGCCAGGGCATTTCAAGGTCCTGTCACTGCCTTTGGGAAGAGGAAAGATGTTGTTCCTCACAGCAGTGTGTTGCTGTCCTGGGATGGGGAGCAGCACAGATTTCTGTTTCTCCTCAGCTGCAGATGTGGTGGAGTGGGGTTGGGTGAAGCTGCCTTGGACTTCCCACACTGTGTTGTGTTCCCCACACAAACACAAGAGCATCCCCTCCATTTATTCCCCTAAAATCACCCCATCAGAAGCTGGTTGCTTTTCCATCCATCTGCATCTTGGGTAGTTACTAGAAGTAAGGGACACATAGAAGTAACACTTCTTTGAATCAAATCAATGTGTTTCTGCTCTGCAAAGGCATAAATCAAGAGCCAACAGATGGGGTGGGAAATGGCAGAAGAATCAGGACTGGGAGCTGTAAGATCAGAGCAGTCAGAGCCAGTAAAAAGCTGATGCTGGAAGAATTGGATCACCACAGGCCAAGGTGAATTTAGCCTCCAGTGAAGCTCCTGCAGGTAGTGCAGCACAGAGCTCCTCAGTAGCTCTCTCCAAAGAGGGACTTTGATGTCTGTGTCGGTGCCCCAGTTTCGCAGAAGTCAGCAGTATTGCTGAGACTCTGAATGTCAGAGGTACAGGGCTGGCACAGCTGGGACTGCTGCCAAGCCACTAAAACACACTCAGCCAGCAAGTGCTGATTCCATCTCTATCAAGGCAGCTATCCCAACGGCCCAGCATGGAAATCTAACTGGTCCAACCAGTTATGCTGGAGAGCTGTGGTGTAAGGATGCAAAACAGCCCCAGTGGCTGAGGAAGGATTCAGACTGGGGCATTTTGTGCACCTTTGTTTGTGGTGCAGCCCATGGTCAGCTGCTGCTGTCTGCATGGATCCTGCCTATGAGTTACTGCCAGTAACCCACACTGAGGACAAGGCAAATCAAAAGAGAAAATGGGGAGAGTCTGAGCACTCCTGTGGCTTGGAGAAGCTCTCCTCAGAGGCGTCAAGTGCCTCGTCTCTACCTAACAAGTTCTTAATGCAGCCCTGTCCTGGCACTGAGTCAGAAGCTCTGAAAGCAAAAAGGGCACCTGGAGCACATGTGATATTGCTGATTCAGCACTCTCAATACATTTATTTTGCAATTGCACTCAGTGGCTGCAATCCAGCTTGAGGAGGGCATGCACAGACAAACAAAGTCTCTGCTCCAAACAATTCACATTTTCACTTTACAACTCTACTACTACTTCAAGCTGCTTATGGATGATGTTGCAGACTAGCAAATAGACAGACAGATGGACTTTCTTCCTCTGCTCTCTTTCTTCCTCTGCTCTCATTTGCAANTGCTGAACTCCTTCCTCCCTTTGAAAAATCATTTATCTTCTTTTGAGGTAGTTTTGCCTTTTTTTTTTTTTTTTAATTGATCAAATGTCTTTTGAAACTTCAGGTCTGTTTTTCCTGCTTTGTTGTGGAAGCAAATAAGACAGGCTTATGGCTCCATGTAAAATTTCAGCTTTGTTTATAAATTGCTTGTGATTGATTAAGTAATAAAAATGCTTTTAAGACAGGGAGGTAAATCTCCCAGCTAATTGTTTAGTGCTTTACATTATAACCTTGTTACAGAGACTGGGCTGAATAGCTTTGCTAATTCTGTCTCTTAAGAGTCACACTGGAGCTGTAATCCCTGTTTGCTGCTCTGCCCTGACCACTGAAAGACACAGACCATAATTAATGGGTCAATAAACAAACTGAGTGATGCATCTGAAACATGAGAACAAATCTTTCCTTTTCAAAGGTGAGTTCTGAGGTGGAGATGATTTCTCAGGCAGGAACACTGCCAATTTCCAGCCATGGTCTGGAAGAAATACAGCATGAGCATGGCCCCTCTACCTCTCAGCCACTTCTCATCTGCCTCTGTCATGGAGCCTTGGGCAAAGAAATCAGCAGCACTGAGCTGGGTGTGCTAAGAGTGGGCAAAATGAAGATTAAACAGGGGAAGCTGGTGTGATTCATATGCAAAATGTCTTCACTCCATGTTGCCTTCTCTTTTGGATACAAAGCAGTGACCCAGCTCACAGATTGCACTTTAAGGACCATGAAAATAAAGTACCTACAATAAATAATTGTACAGGAGCTCAGTAATCCTATATTTATTTCTACCTAAACTACCAGAGAGGAAGCAAGTGTTATCCATTGATTGAATGCTTGAGGTGGTTCCTCTAAAAAATGTTGAATGAAGAGAGGGTTCTGATACTAATTTTGATATAGTTCAGCAACACATGTGATAACCTATGATAACAACCATGCTCCTGATTTCAGGCTTATGCAGAGCTAGATCAGATCAGTCTCTTGGGCGACATGAGCTTTTGTTCACAACAAATACAGAGCTGCTGGCAAATTCAGACCAGCTGTGAAGGCATCAGCAAAGTACCAGCCTCCTTCCTGGGCTCCCCACATCTGGGGGAATAAACTCACTTCCACCCTCTCCTGTTGTTGTTGTGTTTTTTTTAACAAAGAGGTCAATTAGTCTCTTGACTCTGAGGTCCCTTCCAGGCATTCATCAGTGGCAGAGGCAGGAGGCTGATTGCTGCTGGGGCTGATTGTGGTATTGAACAGCTGATTAGGGGGCCTTAATTGTAAGGACTAGAAAAAGGCTAAAAAGCCACCAAGCTTTAAAACTTTCAGGGAGGATGGGCCTTGCTTCTGTGGAGCATTTAATGGTACCTGGACCAGCATCTCTCCCTCCTTGATTGATGCTCCCTAAGTGCTGAGATGTGTTTGGGTGAAAGTAAGCTCAGAAATGAGACACTTTCTTGAAGATGTTTTTTTCTGGGAGGGAAATGGATGTGGTTTTCTCATAGCTCTGATGTTCCCAGCTAGGCCCACACAAGCAGCCCCATCCTGGTGTTGCCAGCACCTTCAGCTGCCATCACCCTCCCTGTGAGGTGATGCTGAGGGAGCTGGTTGGGATTGCAAATGGTTGGATGCATCTGGGCCAGGTGGCCTCCCTGTGCAGGCTCACATGTCTGAACAGGTACCTGAAATTAGCACTTTGATTTTTGCACACCTGCATGGTAAAAGATAAATGAGAGGAAAAGGAGCCTTTTTTTTTATCATTAAAATCAAAGCAATGCTCCAACAAACAAAACCTGCCAGCAAGCAGTTCTGCCTTTCATGTGCTCACAGGCTCCTTGGTGTGGCATGACACAGTGGTCCCCCAGTGCTGGATCTAGAGTCTTAGAGAAAAGAGTTGTAAAGACCTCTATGTGTTCTTTCATACACCCTGTATCCAGTTTACATATAAATTTCCTTAATCATGTACATTCCTATACCCCCTTTTCAGTCGCAACAGCATTTACTCATTCAGATTTGTGCCATGTTTGCATTAACCCCACTGTCATGGCTTCATTATTATTAAAGCTGATGCTTGCAGGTGTCTCATCAAAATGCCCAGAACCAAAACTGTCTGAGGTTTGGTTTACCAGCATTCTACTCCAGTAAGCAACCAGATTTTATAGTCTGCTCTTCAGTTGATGCAAGGTCAAAGTCAAGCCTTCAATGAATGCAAAGCAACATTACCTGATCTAGCTGAAAATCAAGCAAAAATCATTGTCCTCATTACACTTTTACCTATTCTAGGTAATAAAACTCCTAATGAATGAGGCTTCTTGGGATGGACCATGTTCTCTGCAGCATGCAATGCTGTACTGCTGGAAAACCTTTGTGTCATTGCTGAGACCCAATACGGCCTGAACTGAAGAGAGCACCAGGAGACTGAGTGCAAAATGCAGTAATTTTGCTGTGCCTGGCTTTACTCAGCTGCCTGTACACACCTCAGAAAACTCAGTGTCCTTACTGGCTGTTTTATCCCTCTCCTCTGAATCTTAATGATATATTAACAGCACTAATCAGCCCCAGATGCAATAAGTCACAAGGGAGTGTTTTGCTGCCTTGGCCCCCACCTTGCACGTGCTGGTTGATGCAATTAAGCAGCTCTCCTGCATCCTGGTGCAATGAATACATGACAATGTCTGTGTCACAGAGCTTAGGCAGTGATGCTGCCTTGAATTGAGAGAGTTGCCTTCTTACTTTCTTGTACTCTTAGAGAAGATTAATGAGAATTCATACTGAGGGGGAAAAAACATAATATTTTATTTTGCTGGCAGCATGCACATATAATAGAAATATCTTTTTTAATAAAAATCAATGATGACTTAAAATACACAGTAAATGTTGTAACATTAATAAAAGATGCGACACATAAAATTAGACTTAAATGTGCAGTTTTCCCAGCTATTTACAACCCACATTTCAGATCTGATCATGCTTCCAGCAGAGTGAAATGGTCTAAAACAGCTGTCAGATGAAATAAAATAAATACTGCCTCAGTGCAAATAAAATAAAACAGCATCCCAAAAATTCCTGATTGAGCTCCATTGTCACCTCCCTATAAACTGAGGATGCAGGTCTCAAGCTCAGATGAAGGTGACTACAAGCAGGGTTCTGTTGTGGTTTAACCCCAGCTGGACACTCAGCACCACCAGCTCCTTGCTCATGCCCCAGTTTATGTACTGAGCAGGACAGTGGGGTTTTTTTCTCTTTTTATCTTCTCCTCTGTGAGTCAAACAGCCCCAGTTCCTTCACTGCTTCCTGTAGGTCCTGCTGTTCCCTGCTCTCCTCCAGCTGATCCAGGCAGTGCCTGTCACAGGCTGCAGTTCTCAGCTGAGCCTGCACCAGCCCAAAGTCAACAAAAAGCTGCTTTTGTGCATCCCACAGGCCTTACTGCTGTTTGTATCCCAGCATGGTTTGTCCCTATCTCAGCAGTGTGATATTTTTGCCTCTTTTTCTGCTTAGTGGTCACTCCAGATCCCATTCCATGCAGTTATTTCACCAGTTGTTGCCACTTTGTACTTATATTTTTTACCATCCCTGCTTATCTCTGCTGCATTTTAAGCCTGTCCTCTGGAGTAAATTTGCTTGCTCTGAATAGAATCTTGGGACTAAATTTAATAAGTTTTGTTTCTATTTTATCACTCAGGTTATTAATGAAAATATTGAGCAGCACCAGAATTAAGAGGCACCATGTAAATCCTCCACGAGACTTATCCTGCTAGTCCAACAATGAGCCATTTATTATTCTGGATATGGCTTGTCAAACAGCTCTTCACAAAAAAGATGAGTGTGTTTCTTTACTTTGTCATGAGCAACAACAGTTAAAACCTTAGAAAGTGAAAATACAGCTTAGCTACTGTGTTTGCTTAGGTACAGAGTCTCTGGAAGGATAGAATTACTATGATTTTCTTAACATCTATGACATATATAACATAACATATATACACAGTCCTTGTCTGCTAACACCCCAACAGTGAAAGCAGACTGCAGAATGGATCTCAGTGCAAGAGGGAATCTCCTGGCACAGAAATGTGTGGATGCACCCCAGAGAGAAGGGGTGCCTAAGGATGGGCAGAAATGAGTGAGGAAGGGACGAGCAGGTCTCTCCCTGTCTGTCAGTCAAATCTGGAGCTTGTAGTAGTGATTTGTGCTGGTACCATGGTAACTCTAAGGACACACAGAGACAAGAGTAGCAGCAAAGGCAGTGTGTATTCTGTTCAGTGATTTGTCCTTCTCCTACCCAAGGAAGTAGAAACAGCATGGAAGGACCATGTATCTCACACTGGGTCAGAATAATCTCCCCTGGTGAACCCTCCTGGCTGTGACTCTGCCAGCTGCAGTCAGCTGCTGCTTCTGGATAAAGAGGCCAAGGTCTGCCTCCATACAGATACTGTCAGTTTTGCAGGGCAGACAGGCCACTGAGAGAAAAAGAGGGATGCCCAGTCTGGTGTCCTGGGTTCCCTGTGCCTCTAAAGAAGTCCCTGTAATTACAATTCTAATTGCAAATTAGAATTGTCACCTTCTTGCAGGGGGCACTGCTGTGCTGGAGGGAAATTTCCAGGGACTGCAGTATGCTTTAGTTCAAGACCTGGTTAAAACAGAGTTCATTTAGGGAGAGAGAAGGTGATGTCCCTATTTTGTTTCTCCTACTTTCCTTATTTAATATCATCACTCCTAGCAGTGCACTTGGGTAGTTGCCCTCTGTGCCCTCTAAATATTTTAATTCCATCCTTGATTATTTATACCCCTTGATACACAGGGACTTTTATCACAGACCCTGCTAGTCATTGGTTATCCATGTGGGCTATTTTTAGCAATGTTAATCTTTCCTCCAAAGTCATTGCCTTGAGTACCCTGATCATTCCAGCTGCTCTTTGCTGAGCTCCCTCCAAGTTGTTGGCAGGACACGCCCCACCCACAGCCTTTTATTTTTTTTTAAGATCTCCTCTGTGTTTTAATTCCAACTAGCATGAGACAGCATGAAGATGCTGGGTGGTGTGAGTCCTGGAAATGCAGAATTAGGGCTGTGGGATGTGTTCCCAACTTGGCAAGCTTGGGGAGCTGCAGGGTGTTGAGGGGATTGGAGATGCTGAGCAGGAAGAGAGTTGTTCTATTTCAAGTGTTAGCAACAAGACCTGAAGTTATAACAACTCACCTGTTTCAGGGCTTTGTTCAGAACTGAGAACTGAGAGCTGTGGATGGTTTTTAACAAAAAGCATCACTGAGTTCCTGAGATTTCAGCATCACCATGAGCCTGTGAGGTTCAGTGTGCCATTCCCTGTGGCTTGTGGCTGGGTAAGGTCTCACAAGGACCACTCAGTCTGACAGCAGGCACCTGCAGCTTCACACTTAATCTTTCCTGTTTGCTGTTCTAAATTTGAAGATCATTTTAGGCCTCAGAGGGATTGTGTAAGTCACACCTCCAGTTTTTTCAGCCTGCTACTCAAACTGAGAACACCTTTCACATCTTGCATAAGCAGGGTGGAAAGCAGTGCCCCTCCCCACCCTGCCCTCACTTCATTAGACTGGAACTAATTTAATAAAGAAAAGAAATACGTCACATGTTTATTTATTTTATTTGTCTCATATTTTCATGTTTCTTTTTTTTCAAGAAGCAGACAGAGGCTGGAAAATTGTCCTTCTTTTACTGTTACCATGGAGAGAAAAAAAGCCCATTAACATTGTTATTAAGGCTTTTCATGTTATCAGTCAGAAGCAGGGAGCCAGCTACACAAATGTCCCTGACCTAAAACACAAGCAGACATGCAGTACAGCAAAGCCAGGAGATCCATCACCCTGTGCTAGAGCTCAGGGCAGCTCACCCTAAAAGCATTTGCAAGATCTAAATGTTCCTGTTTAGCTCAAATCTTTGATGGTGTTGGAAGGAAGGACCCGAATCTAAGAAACTAATAACTTGGGAAGAATCTGCAGCTGGTCCAGAGATGGGCCAAAATGATGCAATTTGGTCCATCTCTCAAAAGCTCAAAGAGACAGAGAAGTCAGTGCTCTTTTCCTTTGTTTAGCTTCTTACTCTCCCACTGCTTTATATCCCAAGACAGTTCCACTTTGAAGCAGAAATAAAGACTGATGTCATTGGTGCCCAATATCTAAAAAATTGATACAGCCAGGAGTTCATCTCCACTTGCATAATTTCACTGATTCCAGCAGGATTTACAGCTCCCAGTCCCTGTGTTGAGAAGAATAAAGCCGGTGCAGTCTGGCTCTTCTTTATTATCCCTCTTAAAGTTTATGTCTTCAAATATGGTCTGGTTATGAGTTAACAATACTGAAAAGATCAATACCAGAGTCTGACTAGGGGAGCTCAAAACATGTTCATAAAAGTTAAATTAGAATCATAAAATGATTATGGGCTCCTGCCTTTTTTTTTTTTTTTTTTCCTATTTTTATTTTTATTTTTTTCCTTGACTCTGCTGCTTGATTTGGGTGGCAGTGTGCTGGCTGCCAGAGAGGTAGCTCCCATCTGTCCTCCCCTCCTCTTCACTGTCTCTTCATTCAAGACAAAAAAGGGCTGGACTAGGGCTCTGTGGAGACCCCTCCAGAGCATTTCAGTGGGGCTTAGGACACATTTAACTGCTCTCCATTTTTATCATACTTTTTCTGAAGCAGGACATTAGCAGGTGGCTCACAGAAGGTTCTCCAAAAACCACAGGAAAGAGTGAGAAACACAAAATATATTCACAATCTTTATTGCAATATCATTGCAGGCAGTGCCTGACACCTCTAAGACCAGGACAACATCTACCCTCTTTTACACCATCTCCAACATCTGTCACAAAATAGAAACAATTTTGCTATATCCTTTTATTGGTTTGTTTCCTCCCCATCTTCCCTTGAACGAACTCAGTTTTATTAGGTGGAGAGGACAAAATTGAGGTTAAAACATAGAATCACAGAATGGTTTGGATTGGAAAGGAACATTAAAATTTCAGCCTTCCTGCCATGGGCAGGGACACCTTCCACCAGGCCAGGCTGCTCAGAGCTCCATCCAACCTGACCTCAAACACTTCCAGGGATGGGGCAGCCACAGCTTCTCTGCTGATGATTTTGCAAGTCCATAATGACATTTCTGTGAATAACCACATTATAAATCTGGTCCCAACTGATGGCTGGGTGTCCCATATCTGCCTTGTCTCCTTCCAGGCCTTCTCTCATTGCTGTACATTTAACATACTTGTCCATTGCCAAGAGTGGATATTACCCCAGTTTATCAGATGTCAGAGAGGGACAGGGAGCAAAAAGTGACCCTGTGGAGATGAAGTGGGAGCTCTGGGGTGGAACACAGGGTGGAGGCACTCCTCAATATCAGAGCATCTTCCTTTCCCATGCCATGGTTAACTTCTCCTAAGGATTCCAGCGACAGCCAAGTTTGTGTGAACTCGTGTGAGCTTCTGCACGTGGGTGTATCATGTGAGATATCCAAATGCTCCTGAGGACTACCTGAAGTAACCTTGCTCTGCTTCTAACAAAAAACTCTGCTCAGTGATTTACATTCCTTTGTAATCTGATGCAGTGATTAGAAAAATCTCTTCATTGTAGTTTTTCCCTTTAACACAGCAACCCATGACCCCTGCGCTGGGTTTGAGAGGGAAATGTCAGCTCTTCATGTGGAAATGAATCAGGCATCCTGTGTAAACATCAGGGGGAGCAGGGAGCCGACAAGGACCTGAGCAGGGGAACATGAAATGGGCTTTAATCTGATCACAAATCTCTCTTCTAGGGAGGCAAGCTGTGGGCTGCCAGGTGCCCTAGATGGTAGAGACAAGTCCCCAGCTATGGATTGCAGACTCAGAAGGATTAAAGGAAGGAGCTGGCAGGTGATGGTATTGTGCTGTTTCACTGTGGTTTAGCACAGAAGCCAGCCCTGGCACCCTCCCTGAGCCCTGTTTCCCATCACCAGCCCTTTCCCTTGCATCACCCCTTCTTATCCCACATCCCGGTGCTTGGAAAGGGCAAGGCCAGTCTAATTTCTCATTTTTTTCCTGCAGTTTCTCTGTAATGAGCTAGGACCAACTTCTTATCCCATTTAACCAGCCAGTGGAGGCTCAGAGAGGAATTGCAGCTTCCTTGACCTCTAAGTGCAGATTTGCTCATCCATGAGCAACCTTGAAGCTGCCGCAGAGCCAGTGGGGCAGTTCCTGCCTCCTGCTCTGTTCCCTCCATCTGAGGCCTGGTGCAAACTCCCTGCAGCCCCTGGAGGAGGGAGGTGGCAAGGCATGGACCAGGGAGATCAGCTGGGAGGAACATGTAGTCCAGTAATCCTATTTCCAAAGTGCCCAGTTCCTGAGAGATGGTGTCCCTTCCTTTAATTCCTTCAAGAACAAGAATGGGGAAAGTGAGGAAAAGAAATGGACATAGACGGTAGGTGGGGAATAGCATGGGTGGTCCCAGGTCCTTTCTGGGATAGGGGGACACAGACACTGATCCTGAGTGGACTTTTGAGATGCTTGGGGAGTTAAGGATCAGATTCCTGAGTCTTCACTGAAGGAAAGGGAGTTGAGCAGGGAAGCTGCCTTGCAGGAGATGGGAGAAAGGAGAATTGTTTGGATGGAGCAGGATGGTCACTGCTACTTGTGAGCAAGGGAACACATCAGGAGCTGCTTGAGGAGGGGATTCTCAGGTTTCTCTTAGATAATGGGTCTGCCTTTGGGGACAGACACACTCGGGGGCTAAAAGTGTGCAACATCCTGCACTGGGGTGCTGCAGAGCAGAGTTTTACACTGCTGTGTGTTCACTGTGTGTGCCCAGGGCAGGCTCCACCTGGGCTGCTGCTCTCCATAACACCCATTGTTCAGCAACCCTCCTGCTCCCAGAGAAAACAAGTGAGGCAGTTCCTAGTTCAAAGGCTCTGTGAGGAGCAAAACCTGTTAGCAGATATCCGCAGAGCTCACCCTGCTGCTGCCACACACAGGGGTGTGGGGAGGCTCTGGCTTTGGAAAATGCCTGTGCAGCTCTGGCACAGCAGCAAACACCACAGTGGGTGGTCACCTGCAAGCTGGCAGCCCAAGCAGAGGAATGATGATTAGCCTTGCAGCCAGACTGCTGCTGCAAGCAGCTTTGATCTTGGGTCATCTCCCTGAGCACTGCTCTAGCAGCAGGGAAGGGAGCAGCAGCAGAGCTTTGTGCAATCCCACATTGCCTGGCTGAGCTCTCCAGCCTGATAAGGAAAAATTGAATTTCTGTTCTCTGACCTCTAGATCAGATTCTTTCCCCCACACTGAGCTTATTGCAGATCAATGGTTTTTAAGTGCTGACATAAACACAAATATTACAGCTGGACAGTTGGTAATAGAGGCTGTTTATTACAGCAGCATTCCTCAGTAAGATACAATTATGTCCACACTTACATGGCTCCTTTCAGCTGAGGAGCTCAAAGGTGCAAAGCCTCACAAGACCTTGTGATGTGAATCTAGTGCTATTGCAGAAGGCAAGAGAGCCCAAACAGGCTGAACATGAAAGCATAAAGCCATGTCCTGTGGATCTACTGTCTCACATTAAAGCCTGTCTAGCCCAGCCTTGTTTCTCCTGTGGGCACAAGAGTTTGAAACACTTTCTGATTCCCCAAGTATTCTTTTCCACAAACCTACTGCCAGTCTGTGGTTTTATTTGTTCCAAACAGCAACCATGACAACCTATTAATGTATTCACAAAGATCCAATAGGATCCATGGAGTCAAGTACCATTTTAGCATCAACAACAAGGAGTTAATGAGGTATTGCTCAGTCAAGCCATGTGAAGAGGAAAAGAAATCCTTCCATTTCACATCATACAATGCTCTTACCCTTAGGAGAAAGATATAGGGTGCCACATTGCTACCTGATTTTCTCAAGTGCTTCCAGGCTCCCCGGGAACTCAGTGACAATGCTGAAAATTAGACCTCTACCTGCAGATTGATCTACACTTTTTGTTACAAAGAGATCCACAACCATCAGGCATATGTAGGAAGATACTTAAAATGAAAAATGATGAGACTAGAGTACAAAAGAGATGTAAAAGCTTTTTGAAACAGCACACTCTGTTCCCAGCCCTGCACTTGCTTTCTCGGCCGGTGTTGCTGGAGAGGGTTGGGTAACTGGAGGTCATTGCAGGTGCTTGCAAAAGTGTCTGGGGGGTTGCTTCAAAATGAAAGGTTGCTTCTCTCATTTCCTCACGGACTATGGCCAAAGAGATCTGAAGATTGCAAAGCCCTGGGAAGGCAGCCCAGCATTGCCTAGGAGCATGAGCTGAATTGAAAGTTTCAATATTCCTCTTTTTTGTTGTGATTATTTTGCAACTGGCATTTACAAAGAGATACACAACTCTTTGAAACCCAATTCACTGGTGCAAAGAGAAGAGTGATTAAAACAAATCCAAATACCAGATGGTTCGGGGATTCGAGAGAGTCTAAAGATTCACATCTCTATTGTGAGGTGAAAACCACTTTTATTGCTTGAAAATCATCAACAGCTCAAGGACTTGGTTCTCAGGGAAGCCATGACTGCACTAGGGTGTCTCATTGCTAGCCCTTGTGTGGTGCTGTCTCTCTCCCTAGAAATACATCCACACACTCCAGTGTGTCACTGCCCCTTTCCCCCTTTTTCCATGGGACAGCTGGAAACCTCCTTGTATGGTGACCCAGGCCAATTTTCTGTGTGTTGTCTGCTTTGTGTTGATTTCTCACTGTGCACAGACATGTGTTCCCAAGATGCTGGATGAGGGGACAGGGACTCTGGAGAAGCCATTGAGAGAAGAGACAAGGACCACTGTATTTTTGTATTAAAAAAA
>VYZP01018047.1:0-38355 GCA_013400635.1 Hypocryptadius cinnamomeus | reverse complement strand
TAAAAAAAAAAAAAAAAAAAAAAAAAAAATTGTTGTCTCCTGTGTCACAGCACAAGTTTCACCAGTATTGGAGAACCCTCCCCATGTCACACTTTCTGTAGGAATAACAGAGCAGTTGCCAGTCACACAAGGCTTGTCAATCTGGCCCATTTCACCAAGACTAAATTTGTTTTGCAATGTAAATAAATTAAGATGGAACTGAAAATTTCCTGTATGAGGATTAATTAATCATTTGGAGAGACCCATGGGCTCCCAGAGCTCTACCACAGGGCTCCTGGAGCATCTTCAGTGTGTTCTGAAAGACAGCCAATAAGCAGGATCTGATTCACTGCCCGAATTAATCTATATGAATGGCTGTGGGATCCATTTGAAAGCAGCATTGAGAATTGGCCTATAAAAAGGCAGCCCAATTTTTAGAGGAAGCTCATTTGGGAAATGAATGAGGACTTTACAATCTCCTTCAGCCATAAAAAACCATACACATCTCACACTGCTGCTTGCCTATTTTAATTAAACCAATAATTAAATTTTAATGAAATGAAGGTTTTGCTGAAAAAGAGTCAGCAGTGATTGACGAGTTTTTGGTTGGAGGAGGGAGGTGAAGTGCATATATCAAGCCATGGGGCTCCCTTTCCCCAAAAACTTTTGGAGGAAGTACATGGAGAACTGGATTCACATAATGAGCTGAAGAAGAAACACTTATGATAATGAAGTTGCAAGGCAGTTTGTTTCCTGTGGCTCTCCCTGGCTCTGTGCTTCTTTCCCCACTTCCACAAGGATAAGCCTGAATTCACAAGGTTTTGGCTTCCACCCGAGAGCCCAAGTCTGTGTGAATGCCAGCACTGTCCCACCAGCAGCCTGCAGGGACACGTCCTGGAATAATCAACACTTGGCTCCAGGTTGTGTTGAGAAAGGTGGAGGAATGAACCTTTGTGGCCACTCTTAATTGAAGCTGGTCTCTGAGGCAAGTTTTCATTAGAAATGAGTCAAAACCCTCATGATTTCACTGAGCCTGTCTCCAGAACAAGGCAGATGCACACAGAAGCTTGCTGGGACAAACCAAGGGCTCGCCAAACGCTGCCCAAAGGACAAAAGGGTGCAGATGTTCAGATGAACACTCAGGCATCAGTAATAAGCTCTGCCTGCTTGAGACACTGACAAATGTGCACCTGGCCACAGCCTCTCTGACTTTTGGGAGAAAAATGCAACAACTGAATAGATGACAACATTTTTTTTCTTTTCTGTCCCAGATATTACTGCTTTGGGTTTTCCTATGGTGGCACTGGGGACACTGTGACCTGTAGTGTCCCCCCCTCTGCCACTGATGCTGGACGTGCCCTTGAGAGATTCTTCCCTGGCTTTGCAAAGTGTAAGCTGGAAAAAAATGGTCTCACTCCCCAAGAGGGGGTTGTGAGGCTTGATGGATTAATATTTGCTGCATTTTGCACATGTCAAGAGCTATTGATAGGCACACCAGGGAATGTACCAGGCACATCCACAGCTAAAAGGATGAGCTGCCACAGCTTGAACAAAAGAGGCAGCCTGGGGTTTGTTAGCAATTGTGTCATGTTCACAGCAACCACCACAGGTCTGAGCAGGAGGGGCCTGGAACATACCAGCACTGGTGGGTCACATTATTGATGTGTTCAGAGATTATGTGAAAATGGCATTGAATGATTATTTTTCCAACAGCTGTTCTTTAATTTAGTTTCATTTGGAAACACGATTGAGAAAATCCTTCCCTTTCTGATTTTGTTCCCTTGCCCTAAAAACTTACAAGCTCATTGGCCTTTTTCAAAATGAGTTTTACAGTGAAGCAGAAATCCCAAAGATAATGTAGTTATCAGGATTTTAGGAAAAATAGGTGTCTGGGTATAAGTGAGACACGTGTGATGTACCACTGGTGAGGAAAGGGCTTTCCTAGCACACTCTGGAGGCTCTGTGGACCAGAAAGGTGTGGAAAAGACTGCTCCAAGCACTTCAGTTGGAAAGCTTGTGCTCTCAGCCACAGCTGGTCAGCTGTGAAACTGCATTCAGTAAGAGGCCTAGCTCCAGTAACTCTATTGCTTCCAGAAATAGCTTTTGCCCAGGATGATTTCCACAGAATCTGTGCTTTGACAAGAAGTTTCTTCTGAAATTGTACCAAACCATCTTCTTCAGCAGGTCTGCAGGGGTTCCTCCAGGGAGGCAGAGTAGGGAAAAAAGCCCCTGGGATGGGGAGAGGAAGCAGAAGTTGGAACCAGAGATAGGATCTGTGGGTATAATATGGCTCCTGTAGCAGTGTGTGTTTGCACTGGCTTCTTGGATGTGGGAAACTGGGCCAGTTTTCTGAACCACTTCCTTCCTAGGGTGTTTGCAAAAAGCCACTGCTCTGCACATCCACAGGGCTGAGAGTGTAAATACGTATTTCTGAGGAAAGTTAGAAGGACCCAATCTCCTAAGAGATCCTCTTGGGTGCTTCCAGAGCCAAGTCTCAGGGAACCCTGCCTGCTTTCAATCAGTCAAAGCGAAATGTAGACAAATGCTGTCCCTTAGTCTTACAGCTTCTCTGTCTCTGACTTCCTTCCCCACAGTATAAATTTCCCTGCATTTTAAATTTGCTGTGTTCTGTATTCCAATAGAGAACTCTTCATCATTCAGGATGGAGAGGATTTTAATGATGAAGTATTGCAACTAACAGGCCATCCTCAGTTCCAACTGTGTTTCTCATGATGACAGCTCCTTCCAAGGCCTCCATAGCACTGATAAATTTATTAGTTCACAAACCATTATTCAAATTCAGTCTTAGCCAAATCTCAGTGTATGTACTGAGGCTTCTCCAGTTTTGGAGAGTTCAGCTCCAGATTTAGCCAGTTTTGATGGACCCAGGGGAAACAGGATAGGGATTCTCCCATCATCACTGTTTCTGTCATTGCTTCCTCATGAGACAGACTACTGATATTTATCACACCTCAATGCAAAACAAGAAGGAGGATGTGCTACTACGAAAACTGCAAAGGGGAACCCTTTTTGGAGTTAATTTTCTAAGTTCTAATATGGTATCACCTAAACCAGCCCAACTTTCCATGTTCTACTTCACTTGCAGGACTCATTAAACTGCTACCATGGATTATTTGGGTTGAATTCTCTCTTTTTTCTTCATTTCTTTCAGAGCCACTTTTTTTTCTGGCACCTTTGCATACTGTGTGTGTCAGAGATGCTAAATGTGAGACAAACAGAAAAGACAGATATAACACAATTTGTTCTGCTAATTGGAAAGCTTTGTCTACTGCTGCATCTGGCTGATGTAAAGTCCACTTCCTTAAACATTCAAAAAACCAGATTCTTCCTCTTCCTGCATGTGTCTGTGCTCAGTTTTGCAACAGGAGTGCCAGGTACTTTTAAATTAGAACAGAGACATTTTTAACAGAAAAAAAAATGATGACACAAGTGGCAAAGAAAGGTTGTCAAGGTAGGAAAAAAATGTTTTCTTTTTATAAGCAATAGAAAAGCTTGATGTAGTTAAGTCTGTGGGAAAAGATGTTTTGTCCAGCAGAAACATTTACTGAGCATCAGGATAAAGAGGGCTTTGCCTTGTACTGCTGCCCAGGGATCTGCCAAAGAGGATTAAAGCATCAAAGCTCTTAATTTAAGTATTTTTCTATAATTTCATCCTCCTCTTTTGCTTCTTTAGTACGTCTTTACTATTATCATTCAACAGGGGGGTGGCATTATGGGCTATTTGGCCAGGGGTGGGAGAGGGAGCCTCATGTTGTGAGGGTTCTATCAGCAGCCAGAAGAGCAGCAGCCCAGCAAGTGTCACAGGCTCAGAGGTGTAGCAGGTGTCTCTCAGTAGCTCCATGGGTAGGTCTGACTGGAACACACTTGCAGCATTCAGGAAAAGGGCAGAGATTTTCCACCTGCTGTATCTGAGGCATTGAAGGACACAGCAAGGTGTTCCGTAGGGAAAAGTGGGAGCATCTCACAGCAATCGAGAGATTAAATACACCTTTCTCAAGGTGAGCTGTGTTTGTGTGTTTAAGATATGACAGGCTTTTCACAGAGCCATAAAATCATAGAATTGCAAAGGACCTTAAAAGTCACCCCATCCCACCCCCTGCCATGGGCAGGGGCACCTTCCACTATCCCAGGGTGCTCAAAGCCCTGTCTGACCTGGCCTTGAACACTTCCAGAAATGGGACAGTCACAGCTTCTCTGGCAAACTGTGCCAGTGTCTCACAGGAAAGAATTTCTTCCTTCTATCCAATCTAACCCCACCCTCTTTCAGTTTAAAGCCATTACCTGTTGTCCTATCCCTGTCAAAACCGTGACAGAATGGAAAGCAGGTTGGATGGGGATGTTCCCAGGGAAACAAAGCCCTGACCAAGCCTGCCTGTTCCCCTCTCTGCCCCTGGTGCTCTGTACAGTCCCAGCCTCCCATTAAACCAGTAACACCAGCAGTTCCCAGTGGTCTGCTTTTGGCCCAGAAGATGTTATCTTCACATCCAGTGGCTACAGGAGCCTTGAGTCGCTTCCAGCAGAATCTGAACATCAATTTCACTGTCATGACTTGTGTTTTCACTTTGATTTTAACCCTTTCCCTTGTGTAGTAGAGTAAATTATTTCCAGGGGGGAAACATGACATTATTCAGAGGGGTAAACCTCTGCACAGTCATGCACAAATGGAACATCATCAGTCCTCTACATTCAAATATATTAAATTTGTTTTGGCAATCACTTACGATAAGCATTGTGCTTGAATGAAAGAGAATGAAAATGAAGGGTTTGTTAGAGAGAAAAGCATCCAAATAGAAAAAGCAATATCCCTTTATTAAAATAGATATATTTCTTGGCTACACATAATTTTGATAGGGGAAGTCAATCTTCTATTTAATATAAATGAAATATGGACAGTTAACTGGGTATTTTATACAGTGATATTTCAATTGCATTTCATAAAACTCAGGCTGGCTTTGGAATGAATAATTTATCCAATTAGATTTTTTCTTCCTTCCCATTTTTAATAGAACCTGGCCATTCTCTTATCTATCTCATTGGTTTAAAAATTGAAATAATCCTATTAGAAATCAGGTGTGCAATGTGAGTGCAAAAGTGGTGTCAATATTTTGAGAATGAGGAGGAAAATAGCCTCAGGTTAATAACAGGTTTCCAAGCTGATTTTGGTATTTGGACTTCGTTTAATGCTAGTGTAAAAAAAAAATAGAATGAGTTCTACAGTTCCTTGGTATAAACCCTGGACAGGAAATGTGAGGCTTGGCTGTGGCTGGTTACTTTATTCTGCTGGTATTGATTCTGGTGCTGCTTTTGTAGTGTTTAAGACTTCTTTAGGCTAATTTTGATTTAGTCTGTAAAATACTTTCAGATGTGACTCTGCAGGGTTCAGATGGATGAGCATGAATTCTGTTTTGGAGGTGATGGAATAAGTTGAAAAGTGTTAATAACAAATTAAAATGTTGTTTAAATGTGTTATATCTCTTTGTATGGTTTTTCTACTTTAAATAAATATCAAACCAATAACACTATGGTTGCAGATACCTGGCAGAGGACTTCTGTCTTCCTCATCAATTTCCAGATTATCTCATCCAGGAAGATTTTTGACCTTATATCACTCTAGTGCAATGCTCTTTCTGAACAAAAATGCTTCTGAATGAAAGCTTACCAATTTTATAGCTGTACAACATCACCATGAGGAAAACTTCAGTCTTTCACAGGTAAGAAAAACATCAGTTTAGTCATAGGAACAAGTTTCTGTGCTTAATGTATTACTTAATGTCAGCTGATCCATGGTAATGGTTTCTGCATATGCTCATAAAATGTGAAATAATTGGACTGAGTGCTCTTTTAATGTAGGTGAAACGATCCTGAATTACCTTCCCTTTGCTATGGGCTAAATGTATGTACACATATTTACAGGAGATCAGATGACATCTCTAGCTTGTTTGTGTGCCTGAGCCCTGGAGCACCAGGAAAAGAAATTACTGGTCTGAGTGTGTGCAGCACCTGCATAGAGCTCAGAGGTCCTGCCTTGTGTTTGTAATCCCCTCTATCCTCCCCACAAGACCATTGGCACTAGCAGGAAGCTGGAGATAGGAGTTTAATTTTCATTTTATTTAAGGATCACATAATCCTGAGGGCACAGGGGAAACAACAGCAACAATGCCATCAATATAAACTAACAAGCTAATCTTCAAACTGAGTTTGCATTGTAATATGAATGGGAGAATCTGAATGCTTTAATTCTGGCATTTAGCTCTGGGTAGGTTTCCTAATTCATTCAGCCTTTGTGTTGAGGTGGGGGACCTCCTATGCCTAGAAAGCAACAACATTGCAAATTCAACAAATTCTTGAGGAAACGGCTTGGGAATGGTGAATAATTAGAAGTCTCTATGATTTATAGCTTAAAATTTGGTTTCAAAGGGGTTTTGCTGTACACTATACATCAATGAAAACATCACTGTCACTGCTGGGGTCTTTCATGAGAGTCTTATTCTTTAATCACTCTTCTCAGTCTTTTTCAAATCAAATGCGAGCTCTAGAGGTTTCTGTGTACAATATTTTCTTTTACTCTCTCAGTACAACCAAGCTAAATACCCCAAAATTTTAAGGAACTTAAGAGATTTTCCCCCACCCCCAAGCTTTGATGTTGGTGTCCCTTTCCTCTTGGGTTGGTGTATTTGCAGTAAAATTTTTGCAATTGTTTCTAAAGCTCACACAGAGAGGAAGAAACAGACCACTGGTGAGTTAGAGAATCTGTTATAGAATCCCATAAAAAAGGCCAAAGTTGGGTTCTAGGTAGGGGATCAGGGCATCCGGGCTGCCTGCAGCCACTGCCTGCTTACTTCCATCAGCTCTCGCTGCCTTCTGAAAATCCACACAGCAGGAATTAATAGTTCCACACAGCTCTGCTGACAGGTACAATTGTCACAAGAAAGAGAATGTGAAGACAATGTGGAAGAGCTTCTTTAAACAGCTTCTAATTAGCTCTGAAGTAGTTTTCTGTCACTGTAATAATTTGCAGAAGAGATATGTGTTGGCGATGCTCACAAACCCAGTACTCACCTTCCTCCCACCCAGCACATTTGGGGGCACTGCTTGCATTGCCTCTCCCCCCACTTATTTGTGGCCTCTTATCAGGTTTTATTGAATCCTACAGATGGGAAAGAACCCCCAAAGCTGTACTGTGTTTGTGTGGCAAAGTTTTGGTAGGGGGAGGATAGAGGAGTGACTTCTGTGGGAAGCTGCCAGAAACTTACCCAAAATGGCCAAAAAATTCAATGTTCTGATAGCTGAACACCAGCTCTATGTCTAAAATATGGTATTTCATGAAGTGCGAGAGATTTATTTTTTAAATTGAAATAAAACATGCTTTTAAGAAAATTAAAATCTTTAAACCTGAATTTTCATAGGAAAGGAAATTTCTTGTCTTATTCTGCCTAGCTGTCTGTAGAGTATCTTGTCCATCAATGAGTGGACTTCCCAACACTCTCTCTGAAGGGACTGATGTGTCTCCATAGTTATGACAAAGGCATTTTAATCTGTTTCATTTTATAACCTGGTAGTGACATCCTGGGACCCTGCTGGCACACACAGAAACTGAGGAATGTCATGCTTGTGCCATTTGTTCACACATTGCTGGGATGAGCTGGGGAGGATTAGTCTTACCATTTGCATAAAGTACTTATCAATGAAGGTTCATCATGTGAAAATTGTCCTTGGCCAAGACTGGAGCGTTTTATTCTTCATTTGATTTCTTCTTAGAAGATTAGGGTTTTATACTGACATCAGCAAAGGAAAGTGTGTGCACATTGAGTGTTTGGCATGTCTTTGTGTGGCACTGAGTTCTGTAGGCATCTGCCTTGTGCCCAGAGACCCAGGCTCATGTTACTGCTCCAAAAATCCTTAGCTATTCTTTCAAAAGGGATGAATTAAAAAGAACCACACCAGAATAAAGTTATTCTAGAGGTAAAAGAGTGAAATTAGTGTCCCCAAATTGGAAAGACAAGAGTTAACCTTTGTCTTCTTCATATCCAGTAATCATCTCAACTGACAGCCTTCCAACCATACTGGAGTGATGTCTCTCAGGACCAAAAATGCCATTCTGGTGTTGAGAAAACTGAAAAAATACCTGTTGTGGGACTAATTGACCTTTAAACATTGAAAATATTTTGCTGGAAAATCCTCATCTAACCCTTTACTCAACTTCTTTATCTGCTCCTTCTTGTTTACCAAGCCCTTTGATATCACTGGGCTGAAGCTAAAAGTGGACTCCGTGCCCTCCTAGGAATTCAAGCTACAACTACAACTGTACTACAGCGTGTCTTGTGCACCAGGCAGTGAACCAGGCCCCGAGCTGCTGTGCTTATAGGCAGACATAGGTACGTGTGGGTCACCGTGGGGGCCCTTGGAGCAAACTCTCCCCCAAACCATACCTCAAGGAGGTGGCTTTCCTCCCTGTGCAGCCACCAGATACCCCTCTGCGGTCACTCCCTGCCCCGCAGGGCACTGCCTGTGGCCACAGCAGCTGCCACTTGGGACAATCATTGGGGTTGGAAGCCAAAAGCCCTGCCGAGCCTTGCTCCACCTGTCCCTCATGCCGGGTGTATCTTCCGTTCGTTGTCAGCGCTCGTTAAGACCGAGGGCATCTCTCCCGCTCGCTTTGCCTTCTCCGAGTCTCCGGTTTCACTGGAACGGAGTCAAACGGAGACGAGTCCACGCAGGGTCTGGAACGGATCAGCAGGTCAGCTGGGAATGCCTGTCAGGCAGCCAGCGCTGCTCCCTCCCTTCTCCCTGGCTTTCTTTGAGGTTTGTAGCTCTTCTGCTTTCTTGTTGCTATTGCCACCCTCCCCACACTCCCCCTACCACACATCAAGCACCCAGACCTTTCCTGGGCACTTTACTTAATCCCCGGGATTCTTTATATAGGAATTAATCTTCTCGTCACAGTGGGAGAGCTGGGAGGGAGGGGGTACATTTATCTCTCCTGCTGAGGTCTAGAGTTGCATTGCTGTGATTATTGGTGGTAGCAGCGTGCGTGTGTCTGGGGATCTGTGTTTAGTTCTTCGTTTCTTAAACGACGCAGGGGCAGCAGCAAGGCAAGTTGGCAGCTTGGCTTTCGAGCTGCTTTGTGTCTGCTGCTACAAGGAGGGAGTGTGAGTGGGGAGCAGCATGGCAGAACAAGAAGCCAGTGGCTTGCAAGTCCTTCTCTCCACCCTCCAGGTAAGAACAGCTTGAACTAACAAGAGAGGCGCTTGGGCTTGTTTTCCTCTTTAATTCCCCATCAGTGACCTGTCGGGCTGAGGCTGTTGGTATGAGCTCCTGGCTGGCTTGGCTCTAAAAGCATCAGTGTGTGGGAGCCCTGACCTGCACTTCCCACCCTGAAAAGCCTTTATGAATTGAAGTTTCACTGCTCAGCGATGAGTGCTGGCAATTACTGCTATGCATCAATCTCTGGGCCCAGCTGAGGGCAGAGGCTGCGCTGCTGAGCTCTCGCTGTGTTCAGCAGGGCAGCGGGGAGGTGTGAGGCATGGGCTGCTGTGAAATGAATGGGACCTGACAGCGCTGTCAGTCTGAGCTCAGCGTGTCCGAGGGCTGAGGGGCACCAGTAAACAGATCTGCCCGTGAGGAGCAAGTTCCTCCCTGTCAAATTGTCTGCTCAGGACCCTCCAGCACTCCAGGGAAGTGAGAAAAACTCTTGAGATTGGTGAGGTGCTGGTGTTGGATGTGCTCCGTGACAGGTCCCGTGGACCAGAGGGAAGTGTCCCAGGCCAGGATCATACTTGATGGACAAGCTTAGCCATGGCATGAAGGAGAGGCATCTCTGGCTCTCTTTTCCCACTGCAAGGATGTGTTCCTCCTGGCAGGAGAAGATGCCCAGGTTGTGTCATGAGCTACCCTGTGAAATAGGGAGCGTGTTTTGGGAAGGAACCTGTGCTTTTATAAGCCTCGTTTTGTCATGAGGGATGGGTGGGAACTGCTTTGCCTAGAAAAGCATTAAAAGCTGCTATAAAGCAGCTTTTAGACAGTCATGGTGAAATGCCACTTGTGTGCACTCCTCAGGTGCCCTGAGCCCTCGTGTGCAGCTGTGCTGACATGGCCCCGAGCCCTGTGGGGGCAGGATTTTCATGTCTGAGGCAGCAGCAGCATCCTCTGACTGCTACGTGTGCCATCAAAGCCTCACACATTGCAGGCTCAGAAAAGGAGGGAGAGGGTGTGCAAAAAAGACTGACCCACCTGGGTCAGCCCAAGGATTCATGTGTCCAGCCCTGTGTCTCAGGAGGTCTCTGTGACCAGCTACAAGCATGCAGAGGAGGTTATAAAACCTGATGATAGCAATTGGCTTTGAAACTATAGTTGTGGGGGCTGATCAACCTTGACATATTTATCCAAGCTTAAGTAACTGTCAACAACTTTTACTTCTCATTTCAAACACTGGTTTGCCCTCTGTAGCCCCTTGTGTCAGTGAGTTCTGCAGGTAAACTGGCATGCTGAAGAAAATTGTCCTGCTGTCCTTTTATGTTTTGGCAGTGTAACTTGTTTGCCCTATGTTGTTACAGCTTATTTTATTCATATTTTGTAGTAGATCATGTTTGTGCTGTATCCAGGCTATAGTCCTCTCCCTCTTTGTTTGGACAATTGAGAGATGAGTGCACATCTGATTTTCTTATGCTCTCTAACATAACAATCCTGGTGTTCTTTTCATGATCTGAGAACAGAACTGGACAAGACCCAGACCTAAATTGGAACCTACAGTTTAAAATCACAAGTGCAGTTCATTGACAAAGCTACATGGAGGTCTAAACTAGAAATGGTTAGGAGCACTGCAGGCATGGTATTGGTAAAACCACAAGGGAGCACAGCATTCATCCCCAGAGCCACAAAATCCCACCTTAGGACAAGACCCTTATTCCCAAAAATTCTATGTTCACTTGAAGGACATCAAAAATCTTTTCTTTTTATATCTTCAATTTGATGTGGAGGTTTGAGTGCCAAAGGGCAGAAAGTAAGGGGTTGATGACAATTACCTGTTTTGATTCACCTCTTTCCTCTGCCTTCAGCAGAAAAATTACCAGCATAACTTTGTAATACCATTACCTATCTCTGCTAAAAAATCCGGTGATAAAAAAGACCTTTACTTGACACAGTTGGAAAGTATTGGCCTGGGAAATAATAACTTTGGTTGATGTTTGCCTTTGCTGATAACATCTCTCCACACTTTGTTATTTTCTGCAACAGCTGTCCAAAACATGGTTGCTTTGTTTTTGTGACCTGCTGGACTGTCAGTGCTGGTTCATATTCTTTTATTGGGCATGAAGAACATATCTGCTGCTTACAACAGGCTATTCTGCAGGGTATTACTGGGCATGATCCATTTCTGTTAGCACATAATATTGCTTTGAATGCAGAAAGCTTTCAGGTGAAGAATGAAGGAACATTCAGCCAGTCTTTATAAACTCAGAATAAAATCATCGTTTCTCCATCAGTCACTCACACAGGACTAAATTTCTACCTCCCTTCCAAGCACTGGCACAGATTTTTATTCCCAGTTGGAGGAATGTCCAGACCTGAGACAGGCTCTGTCACCTTCTGCTGAGGGAGGGATCTCCCCCATCTCTTCCTGGCATAGACACTTCCACTCCTAGACTCACAGCCTGGCTTTGGTAAGGGCTGTATCAAGCAGAACAAATCCAGAACACAGTGCACTTTGTAACTGAGCAGTCACGGAAAGAAACACATTTTTTAGCTCTTCAAAACTATTCCCAGTGCTATGAAGGAGCGTGATCCTCCAAAGACAGCTCAAAACCCTGGAAGTGCAACGTGCTATGGATGTTCTGCAAAGTGACAAGGTGAATAGCAAAAACTCCTTTCAAAGTGCAGCTGCATTTTGTCACCAAAATGTCACTGCAAGGAAGACGTGACATTTCAGATCTCTAGGTAAAAAGTGCTTCACTGCTTACAATGTACGGCTTTAAAAATGTGAAATTCAGATTTAAGAAAAAACCCTCTCCCCGTCTCACAGGTTTTGTGTCAGCATGGCAGAGCCAAGCTCTGAGGATTTTACTGTCATTTCTCATTTTCTTTCTAACCCTGGTACCTTCCTCCTTGCTCCCTCTTCTTGACTCTCCCTCTCCAGTGTGACCCTACAGTTATCACCTCCCATCCCTCTGGCCTGGATAGTGTTACCTGTTTCTGTTCCCACCTCTCACTGCATGACATCGAGCTCCTCAGCCCTGAACCAGCCCTGCTCTGTCTTTCATACACAGACAACACAGTCCCTCAGTTAAGGCTGGGCTGGCTTCCACTCTCACCCTGGCCCCTGGCCACAGCGTGGCAGAAGTAAACATCCTCCCCATGTATGGCTTTTGACCAGGCAAAAAGTCTGACATCCCATCTTACAGGCAGCCTCCTCAATGCAAAATCCCAAGAGATTTGGGATTAGATCTCTTGCTTATTTTAATGCTAGGAGGAGGTATCTGGGCGTTAGTTTAAAACAGCTGGTACTTGCTAAGAAGAGCAATAGAAAACCTGAGCCAACATCTTGCCTTGTGACCCAGACTAGTGAATCCCTTGAGACTGTAGAGTATTTTAGTTCCTCCTCGTCCTTGTTGCCCTGGCCTTCATCTCACCCCACCCTCTGATCATTTAGACATATAAGAAACATTTTTATTTTTCCCTTTCCTTCTCCCTGCTCTCCTCCTCACTGCCCATGCCTTGGTTAGCCCCGAGAACATCTTATTCCGTGGCAGGATACATCGTGTTGCCTGAGGAGTCCCAGATTTCCTGTTGGCTCTCAGTGTGGTTTTCACATGTTTTCCAAAGCCACAGTCCCCGTTCACATATTCTGCAAAGCTGGCAGCCCCTGGGGCCGTTGGCAGATCTTTGGCTCAAACTCTGTCTTGCTGTGTTGGACTTCACAGGTTCCCAAATGCTACGGTTTGACAGGGAAAAGATGCAAATCTTATGTATCAGTGGTGGATGTTGTTTTTGCAGAGGCATTTATCTGTGAGTGGCCACACTGTCCAGCAGAACAGATACAGGATCTGCTGTTTGCTAACTTGGAGCTCTCAGCTCTTTGTGCTGCCCCTTCCGAGCTGTCGTGCTGGCTGGCTGACAAGGCAGAGCTATTGTTATCCTAAGGACAAGTGGGAAGGTATCTGTGCTGCTCCACTGACAATGAATAGAAATGCATTTTGCAAAATGCTTTTGTCTGCTCTGCATCCTTGCACTTACTCTGTCAGCAGAACTGCTGAGATTCCTGGCTTTGAGAGAAATAGATGCGAAAAATCCCAGGAACTGCTCAGGTAGCAGAATGGCCCCTCATTTGGGGATGGAGGAGCTCAAAGTTTGTATGTGTGTTTTTGGGAGGCAGCCTGGCAGTCTGGGTTTAGAGGAATAGCCTTAGAGGGAACAAAAATCAACTCAAAACCAGATGGCCATTTTTATGTGGTTCATTAACTGAGTTTTACTGTGATTGTTGTGCTTAAAGTGAGCAGCAGTGGACTTATTTCTACTATTCCTTATAAAAACTGTTTTAGCTTTGGAACAGCAGAAGTGCAGTTAGGACAGGGAAACACTTGGCTTGTAGGGTTCAAGGAGAAATAGTGGGTGCAGCCTTTTCATGTCTCTACTGCCAATGCCACTTGGGCTGCATGAGCCTAGTTTTGGATTTAACCACGGAAGAAAAGGCATAATCCTCCATAAATAATCCTATAGAGATAGTGCAGGTCCCAACCTCAGCTTCCAGGGTGGCTGCTTTTCCTTCCCACCTCCACTGTCTTCTTCTCCCTGTCCAAGGAGAACCTGAAGGTAACCCAGAGCCCTTCCCTACAACCCTTGGCTCACCACCATGGGGCACTGCTAAGCAACAAAGAAAGGAGGCCAACATCCATATATTAATCCCAAATTCCTGCCAGGGCACAGAAGAAACATTGAGGTTTTTCACTCTTGTGAACCAGTGCAGAGCACTAAAAGCCTTCAGAGGAAGCTGTGACAGGTCTTGGACTCTGCTGAAATCCTTCCACAGACTGAGCTGGGAGCAGAATTGGTCTCTGTCCCTGGGCTGGCCGCAGCTGTTTCTCTGAGCACACTGCCAGCTCCTCTGCAAATGCCTCCAGATGGGAAATCCAGAATTTTCTGTGTCTGAATTAATGAGAATTGAGGACCTTGGGGTGCAAAATGTACCCAGAGAGCAGTTGGAGCAGCAGCAGCGATGGCTGAGCTGAGCACAAGAGTGTGTCACAGTCTGATTTCAGCAGAACTTTCTGTGTCAGACGGGGAAAGTGCAGTTCTGTTCACCTTCTGCTGTCCCTCATCCTTGTCTAGGATGGCTTGTGCTTTGAGGACAAATGAGGCTGTGTCATGAATGATCAAGGACAGCCCTCTCTCCCTCCCTGCAGCAATAAAAATGTGTCAGGATGGCCATGTTGCTGGATCAGTTGGGTGCCAGCCTGGAAAAATGGTTTATAAACCTCTGCTTCTGAGTTAATCATGTGTAACATGGCAAATAATCCCACCATGCTTCACATCAGTGCTTGAGAAACCAGGTGATGAACACTGGGGAAAAAAAACCACTGAAGTTCTGGTAACAACACAGTAAAAAAAAAAAAAATTAAAAATTGAGAAATTAATAATTTGTTTTCATGCAGGGCTTGGATCCTGCACAATAAATAATGCACAGAACCACATGCTAAATGATGAGGACAAAATGCTGCATGGGGTGATTTTCCAGGCAACAGGCACTGCTCATCCTGAAGCAGAGGTTTTGTGAAATAAAACAAATTGTCATGTGGAAATTAAAAAATGCAGTTACTCCAGGGGACCAAATGAAATATCAGGAATGCTTTAAAAACTGGAGCTTTTTAGCCATTGAGGGGCTGACTTTATGCTTATGGCCAAGCTGTTTAACTTAGACTATTTGGATGTAATATAATGGTGCATTATGCTATGTCATGCAACTCAATATTGTATATTTTGGTACTGCATTATAGACACAAAAAAATTAATAGAATAAACTACATTATGGAAGGAGGTATATGGATTTGTTTAAACTACTTATCTTTCACATACAGTATGCAAATATATTTAAAAAACATCTGTTTATCTATCTCTAAATTGAGGATAATTATTGGTAGTTATCTAGCCTCCGTAGCTGTTTTGTATGCCTACAGATGTGTCTATACATTATATCAATACTTCTATGACAATGGAAAATTTTCACCCTCTCTTTTTCTCAGGTTTCAATAATTTCCCTCTTTGAAATAGAAGAAGAAATGTTTTCATACAGAGAGGTGTTTGCCTGAATAGGTCTTGCTAGTGTTCCTTTGTGTAGCATAATCTTATTTTCAGTATATTATGCTGCATTTGTTGTGATGGCTTAGACACATTTTTCTGTCCGATGCATTGGTCCAGTCCTCTTGGTTTTATCTATAATAGGAAAAAAATTTCTCTAGTAGAAAATGTGTTCATGGGCATTTTGAATTAAAGTTTATTATATTATGTTCAGCAAAGTGCACACAAAAAGTTGCTTGTATTGAAAAACATATGGGCTGATAATGGTTGGCTCCAACAGTGTCTACTGGCACCAGCGGAGATCTCACTGATGTGTGTTAACAGAGAGAAAATGATTTCATACACATACTAGGAGTTTAAGAGATGGGGAGGGATTTTTGTGTTGCTTGTTCTGGGATAGCAGGGTTGGAAATTGCTCCTGGAGTTGTTGTTATCATGGACACACTGCCTTTGTGTGATCACTCCTGTTTGTGCCAGGATAGATAACACAACTTGTGCCATCATTGCTCTTGCAATGAAATCTGGGGGGGATTTAAGCCTCTGGAAGCGCAGGTGAAAACCCCTCTTTCCTCAGGGCTCCAGGAGCAGTCAGTGGGAATGCAGAATAAGGCTGTGTGTGCTAGCAGCTGCTCATGAACTGGCTGTGATGCTGGGCAGAGGTGTCCCTTTCCTGTGTCTGTTGGATTGGTGTGGGCACACCTGGGACCCTCAGGCTCTGAGATCCCAAATCCATGCACACCCCACGTGCCCACACATGCCACTGGGCTCTGCCTGACTCCTGTCTCCTGACTATGCTGTTCTCACCAGACCAGGACAGAAAATAATTCCCTCCTGCCTTCCCCTGTTCTTTTAATAAGCACTTGTCTCACAGACAGTGTATTTGCACCTGTTTGCCCACAGGGCCCAATGAGCCTCAGGACAGAGGCGCTGCTGATCCACCGGCGGAGCCGCTCTGCACGCCGGGAATCTCCGCAGGGAAGGATGGGGAGCTGTGATTCCCGGGCAAAGCAGGCTGATTTCAGTCCCCAGGGAACTGGGAGGTCAGAATGCTCCTGGGAGCTGGCGAGACATTCTGTGAGAGGGAGTAACAACCTTCTCCAAGGGGACCAGGAGCAGTAGCTCACCAGCCACCCTCCCTTCTGCCCTGGACAAAACCAGGTTTGCTGCAGGGGGTGAGGAGGGAGTGTTAGGGGTAAGCAGTGTGGTAGGTTCTTGAACAAATGCACTGTCCAGCCCAGCTGACACTGGTGTCTGCAATCCTGCAAGCTTTCTGTGCCATAGAGAGCATTACTGTGCTGCTGCTTCAGAAGGGACAATTTGTTTCAGAAAATACAGCTTAATTTAAGATGGCTAAGAAGCAAGAACATGAATCCAAATCAATAAAATATTTGTAGACATTTTTCTGTTATTAAAAATCTGGGTTTATTCCCCTGATTGTTTCATTTTATGAGAAGTTGACCTAAATATAATCTAGGTGGATTCTTTGAGTGGAGATTCAAATGTCCAAGAACTGGATAAACTTTTTCCTTTTCATGCAGGCAAAACAATTTACCTTAGTACAGTTTTGGGAAGGAAAGTCTAATGCGATGAAGATCATCTCTTAAAATAAGGGAAACTTGGTCATTCTCCTCTAGAGGCAGATGGAGACAGAGCCCATTCATATCCATGACTTAGTATTTCCTTTTGATCTGTGTGCTGTTATGACTTCTGTTTTACTGAGTGGGGACCAAACACACCATACAGGAATCAAGGTCTCAGAAACTAAGAATTTGTCATTGATTTCATAAGATCTCTTCTAGAGAGGACAAAGATAGCATAGTAGAGATTCTTCTGCCTGCAGGCACTACTAAGCTACAAAAAAGAGAATTAGTGTTTTAGACCAACTATTGATTAATAGAATAACATTTGCTTGATAAGAAATTATACAGGGAAAGCTGAATCTCTTTTCCTTTGGAGGTTTAGAGAACAAGGATGGGTTTTTCTTCTCATGGTCTCTTCTTGTGGAAGAATACAGCCTTATTTTCAAAAGGTAGTGTAGGTTGAGGTGGAATTAATGAGAACTGCAAAGCTTTCATGATGATTCTTATTAGAAAATTGAGTAATTCTGATACAGAATTCCTGCGGGAGAAATCACTACTCTACCAAAGAATTCTTGGCTTTTTTCCCCCCTGCCTTTCAACAAGGAATGCTTTGAAACCAAAACATATGGGGTTTTTTTCTGACATGGAAACACCACAGCATTGTGTTTTACTGCAATCAACTTCTGAAGAGCCTTTTATGCACATTAATTTTTGGTGTAATTTACAGGCAAAGGCTGTCCCACTGGGTCTAATGGGAATTTGATCCCTGTAGTAAACTGAGACATGGCCCATCAGCTCAGTGCACTCTCTGGTACCTATTTGTTTCCTTTCAAAGGAGGCAATGATGCTATATTGATGGATCAAACAGGAGTGCTGGGCTTTATTTCAGAACTGTTACAAACCCCATCAAACTCATTCAATATCTGTGCCTTCTGCTTTCTTCATTTGGACAGTAGATGGAGATAAGGTTCATCTATCAAGTTAGGGCAAAGGGAATCTTAGCTCACATTGTTTCCCAAATCAAAGGGTGAAACAGCTCACACCCTGAGCAGATGACACTCATGCAGCCTGGGTGAAATCAGTGCAGTGCCTGTCGTCCTCTGCCATCTTCTGTGGTTTTTATGGGATTCCTGATGGAAGGCCAAAGCAGCAGGTTTACAGTGAAGATAAAGCTGGCCCTTCATTTCATTCAGGATTAACCTGGCATGCAGAAGACTGACAGGGAGAGAGATATCCTCCCATACACAGTTTACTTGGCATGGTGAATGCCCACCTGTCTCACTTCAAAGGAGGGGAGGAGGGAGAATGGACCACCTGACCTTTCCCTATGATTAAAATGCTGATCTGATGAAGTCAGAGGAACAAACTGAACTGCCTCTTTCAACCCTCAATTCTTCCAGGAATAAACCAGCACCATCCATATGGAGAGAGTTTCTGGAGAGGCTGGGGGAAAGCAGCATTACTGACCTTCTCTTTGGGACAATCTTCTGCAATTTTAACAGCCTCTGGCTCCATGTTGAAGTTCTGCAAGTGGGGGAGAGAGCTGGAGGTGACAAAGGAGAAAGTGTGCCTGGCTCTGTTTTCTTTGACAATTTCTCTTCCCATATGGCTAAGGTCATTTGATCTCCCCACGATGCACAGGGACTTCAAGGGGACAGCTGGATGCAGAGATGCATTAAAACGACTTCTCTTTGAGATGAAAACCATGATTATTAACAGCTTGGTTCAAAAGCTCTCGCAGCAGCAGCTGTACCTCACTGACTGAAAACTCTGGAGGGTATTTCTAAAAGGTCTTCATGGCTGGGTGATCAAACAGTTGGAAATCTCCCTAGCTGAGAGTCCCCTGCTATGTCCTACAAAGCCTGTGAGCACTATTACACCAACAGGGCTCCTTGGGAACATGCTTAAACAAAACAGGACACAACAACAACTTTTTGGTGATCTCTCCCTGCTGGCAATGGATGCAGACATCAGAGGTAGATTCTGACATAGATCAAATCTCCTGCTGGGTATTCACTGAAGAATTCACCTTTCTCTGAGAGATCAGCCCACTGTGCCATGGCATGTTCAGCCCATTCCCGTCTGAGAGAGTCTCAGAAGAGACAGCCCGAGGGGTTTGGTTGGGTGAACTCCACAAGGCATCCTAGCAGAATGTGTAGAGCTGGGTATTTTTGAATATAACTCCTGTCCCTTTTCCTGGAGCAGAGACACAGACATGGGCTCATGCATGGTGCTAATAAAATGCCTTTTAGCTTGACTGACCAACACTTACTTTGCAGGTGCTTCTGAGCTACTGGATGAAGTAACAAGGGTGGAATAAAGCCCCAGACATGTCTGGTTTTGGCATGGTGGCATTGGCTTGCTGCTGTTGGGTGTCTTGCTTGAGGTGTAGACTGAAGATAAAGGAGAAAAAGGTCTTTGTTACCTTCTGGATGGAAAATGACATACCCCTATCACACCTCTTAAAAACTTGGCAACCTTTTCAAAGAACTGAGGGCTTTGCTGTTGAGAGATTGCTGTTTAAATCTAGACGAATGGGCCACAGCAATGCAGTTAAACTGAAGTTCTGCTTTATATTACTGGTAATATTGCTTTAAATCATTAGAATTTCAAAGCACAGTTTGCTATTCATTATGGATGCCGAGTTTCGTTTGTTGTTTGATTTTTCACTTAGACTGGATGGCAAAAATAGGTTCATCATTTTCACTTTCAGGTTCCATCTCTGAAGAAAATAAGCTGTGACTAACAATAGTTATTAGTGGCTTGTCTCCGCTGCCCATACCTCAATCATTGTTATTAAATGTGATTGATTAAAAGCATTTGCATGGCTGTTCCAGAAGGTGCTTTTGGAAGTGGCGTAGATTGACACATAAGGACACTTGTCTTGGCAAGAGAAAGGACTGGTGTTTTTCTAAACCAGAGTGTGCCTTATAGTGATCCTCATCATCAGCCTGTGCAAGTCAGTGTCAGACTAATGTGCAAAAAGTGGGATTGTTTGCACAGGAATACAGAGAGAAGCCTGGACTGAACGCAGGCAGGTGTTAGGGCAGACTGAGATGAGACCCAGGGATTCTTGGGCTTTATCATGTGTGGTCCAAGCAGGAACATCCCAGAGAAGGCAAGGATAGCAGCACCTTCATTGTGGCTATTTGTTTCCACATACACATACTCACATTTGCTATAGCATTCAAAAATATGTTGTTTCATTAAAAAGCGAGTACATCTGGAAATTTTCCAAGATTCTCCAGACTCATTTGTAGTTTGAGAACTGCCATTGCTTGTAAAAAAGTTTGTCAACTCTCAAATATGCTTCATCTTTGAAAGACAAAGTGTTCTCTGGACTGACACCCATCAAATCTCACAAAAAAGAAAGAGAGTAGCATGTTTCATGCTACTTTTTCATCGTTGGTGGGGAAAATAAAACTAAAACTGAATGGAGAAAACAGATACCTTCCTATAAAATTTGGGTGGCATTTGCATTAAATATCTGTAACAGAGTGGCATTTGAATGAAACATTAATATTTTAAATTAGTTCAGTAACAGCAAAAGTAATATAAAATATAGGAATAAATCCAAGAAACAGCAATAAACAGTAGGTGCTGGCATGCATATAGAATTCATTGTACAAGAATGGTTAATGCCTTACAGAAACTTAATAAGAGAGTGTGAAAGGCATATGCTAGGATAATCTTGGCATTAAAATAAAAATAGATTAAAAAGAGCAAAAAGAAGAATAATATGACATTAAATCCAGTCAAAATCTTTAGGTGTCATAGGTAACTTATTGTGAAATAAGAGATAAAACCTGGGAGAATTTATCTGCAGTAGAAATTACAGAAAGAACATTAGAAATATTCAAAAGAAAGTCTAAAAGCCTTTTGCAGAGTGTCACGTGTTTTGATTTATCTCAAAGTTTCCTCATTCTTTTAACAGTTCCAATTTGACAGAAGCAGTTGAGGGTTATATAATAATGTTTTACCACCGTTTCTGCATAATAAAGTAATTGCTCTATTAGAGGAGCATTAGTGAGAGGAACAAGTGACACAAAGGAACTTTGTATCAGGAGGAACTTCTGCACAAGGACAAGCTTTTCTTTGAGAATACTGAGAGAACTTTGGCGTGGAAAAAGAAAGAGAGACAAAAAGCAGTTTACTTTGCCAGCAGTATCCAAGATACTGCACTTTGTCAGGGCATAATTCCTGCATATATCTGGGTGTGAATATATTTTATTGGAGTGACACATTAATAACGTGGCACTGAGATGAACAACCTTGATCCAAAGTTAGGGGAAACACCTTTGAGTCTTTTGGACACAGCAGGTAAAACAACCTTTGGAAAAAGATCAGGCTGTGGTCTGTGTGCTTCCTAATTCCTGTATGGATTTATTAAATGTAGTATCCTCCTCATCCCTTGGCACAAGGATGCATTTCTTTTCAAACAGCTCTGGGACCCACTGGTGGGGAGTAGCTCTTTCTTCTCCCAAACTGGCATCAGTATTCCTTGCAGGGGATAGATTTTTCTGCTACACTTACTTCTGGGAAGTTGGGCGGGGAAGACTGATCTCAGGGAAGGGAAATTTTGAACTCCTCACAAATAGATGGAAGTAAGTGTGTGATTGAGAGCCACAGTACTTCTGTGCACGCGGTGTTTCTGCTTCATTTTGTTGTAATAGCTATCCTGGCTCTGCCAGCTATCTTCTTAGGTATTGATTAAGTGAATTTCTCACCACAGGGTGATATTTCCCACCAGGAAAATAAGAAATAATCAATAATCTGATCTTGATGAGGGATGCTATTGGGCAGGTGTTAGCTAATATTTATGTAGAAGTCTGTGATCCTCTGATGCAAGGTGTTATGTTAGTGCAATTTATTGCATTAAATTTTGTAAGATTCCTTGGCACAGATGATTTTCACCATGTTATTCACCAAGTTATTTTGGCTAGAGATCAGCTTAAGCCAAGCTGTTTCATCTCAACACTTTCAGTGTTTTGAAGACATTAGGATGTAAGTTTGGAATTTTCCTATCCCTGCCTTGAAGCAGTTCAGTGCTGCAGAGTGTAGCCTGTATCCTTTGAGAAGAAGTCCTGAAGCTCAGTGAATAGGAGCAAAGCCCTGTCCATTTGCATGTTAGAAGTTTGCTTTGAGGCACAACTCCTGCTCACCTGGATGAGCTGCCACTCACTGTTGGAATCATAGCACCCAGCCATGATCTGATGTGCTACTGAAAAAGATGCTGCAGGTTATCACACCCAAGTGCAAACCAGACAAAAAACCAGACCTTCAGGTCATTGTAAGTCATGATAGAAGCCACCCACCTGATTGCAGCAGGCTGGAGGGAGGAGCATTTTTAATGAATCTTTGCTATATTTTCTGATCGAAACCCCAAAATTTCTGCTTTGGGCTTGGTGTGGTGTGAAGCATCAGTAGGAAAAGAAATGTGTGGCGCTTGGCTCAGTGGGCTGCTTGCCATGCCTCACAGGGGTGGCCAGGGCCAATGACAGGGACTTGTCTCCAAGGCTTGGGAACAGGAGCAAGAGGTTGCCTGGCCACGTGTCCTGTCCCTGGGGGCCCCTTGGCTGCCCCGGGTACAGTTTGAGGGCTACGTGATCCCCCACAGCTGCGGACGCCTTTCTCCCAGGATTAAAGAGGTCACTTGGGACACTCCCAGAGCAGCAAGGTCCTCCTCTCCAAGGCTTTAAATAGCCCCTTCTCCTTCCATGTCTCCTCTGAGTTTCCTGGCTTGCTCAGGCCTATCTGACTCCTCAGAAGAGGAAATGCAGATTTGGACAAAGAAATGCACATACTGTTTAGCACAGAGGATGGTGACTCCTGTGGTGATGCTGAGGATGTTTGGATGGTTATTTTGGGAGCAGGGGCAGCTTGACCATAATTTGTTGGGATCCTTCTAAAGCTGGGAGCATTGTTGAGAAGGTGTTCCACTTATGCCAAAATTCAGGCTATAATCACTTTAATTGGAATCCTCCCTTACTCTGTGGTTGCCTACTGACATTTCAGAGGTCTCTGAACCCCTTTCCCCCCTCCTCAGAAATAATCATTTTTAAACCTCCACGTAACAAATACTGTGGACCTTCCAACAAGAAGAAATCACACTTTGCTGGCTGAATATTGAGGCTGAGGATGGGAGCATTCAGACAAGAAACTCTCCAGGGTATTTTGCTCTCTTAGTTAAGTGTGAATTTTTAGCTCCTCTTAAATTAGAAAAAGCAATTTACTCTGACAAAGCACAGAACATAAGGCACCAAACCTGGCTTCACAGTTATTGTAAGGATGGATAGTCAGCTGTGGGAAGGAGATATCCAGCTGGCAAATCCATAATGCCAGTGGTGAGTGGCTGTGCCCAGCAGTTTGGGCTGCTAGGCACCTCTGCCTAGCTGGCAGAGGACTCTCTGATTTAAGCATTAAGAGACTAATTAGAACCCAATATTTTCTAGAGGTCTCAAGAGACAGTGAGGACTAATGCTGCTCAGCCTCTAACCTGCTCTTGATTTTAGCCAGTATTAATTTTGCACCAGAATTTCTCTTCAATAGGCTTCAAGTGCAGAGAGTGAGAAATCTGACTTGCAGATGTAAGTCTCATTACACAGGCAGTTGGGCTGCTGACTGCTATTTGTGTGAGCAAATTTATTAAGGGAAAGAGAAGAGAGGAGGATATATTTTGGACAGGTCAAACCCTGCTTCTGTATTTAGAAACAGGCTATTTTAAAACAAACAAACAAACAAACAAATAAACAAACAAACCATGGAACTGGATATCCTATTCCTTAGTCTCACTAAAAAAGACCCAAACAAACAGGTCTGGAAGTTTTTTAGCCCAGTGCAGCAGTACCTTTTCTTTAAAATTAGATCATTTTGCTTTGTTGTTTGTTTGGGAGATTTTTCCTAAGCAGTCACACAGCTTTGTGAGACAATTCAACACTTAATTTAAAAGACGTATTGGTGGGAACCATGTCATGCATTGTCTTGCAAGAGCGACTTCTTTCACTTTGCATTCATTATTTTTGTGATTGGAATAACTGCTTTGTATTTCTTCCCCCAAATAAAATATTTATTAGTAAATCTCGCACTGCACAAATTAATGCTGTTTGATTTCTTTCTGGGCGTCCTCCTTTTTTCAGCATTAGTGCTTAGACTCCCAACAAACCCTCTCAGCAGTCTGTGTGTCTCACTCAGGGAAATACCTGCCTTTGGGCAAAAGACAAAAAGCCCAAAAGACTGAGATTATGGGATGTTTTTGTTTGAAGGCAGTGCTAGAAGGGGAATGGCACTGATGGCTGCTACCCTGCAGGTGGGACACAAAAAATCCCACCTCTGCTGGGTTTCTGAGTCTTGTAGAAAACATCCCCAGAGACTTCCCTGAGGTTACCTAGTACTGTGACTTAGTGGTGATTTTATAATCTTGTCTTGAGTAAATAGCAGCTGGTCTTGGCATGTTCCCAGGAGCAGAACAAGGAGACAGGAGCTGTTCCCTGCTTGACTGTGGGTCAGTGAAATAACCTGAGCTGCCAGTCAGGAATGTTGGGATCGAGCTGTTGTCCTCCAAGCCCAATGTCACCAATTAATCACTTGCTGCCTGTAACCTATCAATGACGATGTGCTGGGGTATTTTTTTATTCCTGGCTTTTTCCATCCTTCTGCTGTTTATCTCTGAGGAGCTTCTGCCAGGCTAACCCCACTGTTTCAGGGATTAATTCTCAGAAAAAGCTCAGAGAGGAGCTCTCAGCCAGGAGCTGATTAAATGTGTCTGAGCTCAGCCCTGTGATACTCCTGGTTGGGTGAGGAAGATAGGATTCTTTGCTGGAGTAAGGCTAAGAAAGATGAGGCACTCTGACCAAAAAGTACAGCCATGCTTGATATTTAAAGTGATGTTTTTGCTGCTTTAGCCTTTGTCCAGCCACAAGCTGTGAGAGGCAACTACAGGCTGTTGTTAATAGGTAACAATTTGGCTCTAACTTTAAATCCTTTAAGTGAAATCCTGCAGGAGGTCAGTAATTTTGTAATCTAATTTAAGCTTCTGGGAACTTTTCTCTGCTCTTATTCCACCCATATACAACAAATGCATCTTCATTAGTCTGTGCACATGTAGATGCTGTATCTAACATTTGTAAGTGCTGGCAGGAATGGAAAATACTTAGCAAGAGGAATTTTACTTTTCTCGTTTCTTTGGTTATGGTTTGTTCTTAAACCATCAAACATCTCTTTCAATAAAAATAACTAATGTGTTTATTTTTACCAGAGCAGGGTAAGAAATTTGCATTAAAGAAATTACTCTATTCATCTTTTTTAGATCAGGCACAAGTTGTGATTTTCTCATTTGTACTTACTGTTCAAAAAGATTTACTGAATATTTTTTATGAATGAATATGTTGGCAGTTCATCCACAAGGAGTTTATGTGTGTTAATTTAAACAATCAATTCTAATGGATTTCAATGTCCAAATATCTTTGATGACTTTGAAAATCTGAAGCTAATTAGTCAAAATCTGAGCTGTTTCTTTTCAAGAGGCAAGTTGTCATCTAGCAAGACAATAGCAACTTTAGGGTGTTTTTTTCTGTGTTGTCTTGCTATTATAAATGGGATCTGTGGTCTTCTGCAGAAGTCTCTGTAATTCAGTGGTGCCACTAAAGTCAGTGGGAAATATGTTAGAATTTGTAATGGGACTGGGGTTTTATCCATTGTTTCAGTCAACACATGAGTCATCCAACTCCTTCAGTAGTGTGCAGCAGGAAGGGAAGCAATGAGGCACCAACAAAGAATTTTAGTGTTAAAACATCAAGAGTAAACACTCAGGTAAAATATTTGGCAATATCACCCAGCTTTAATTTTCGCATTTTAAAGGTTGATCTTTCATGTTCCCTCAAGTTCTTTGTTTGCCTGAGTCCCTGGATAAAGTGCATGGAAAGTCAGAGGATATCTTATGTCATCACTATTTGTGTTAATGGCTTAGGAACCCACAATCCAATCAGTTAAAATAAACAACCCAGTGTAATAGGAGCATAAATCAATGAAGACTTCATTACTGAAACCTTAATGTGTAATCCATCCACCTACAGAGGAAAGGGATACTGAGAGGCAGCAAGACAAAACCAGAGGACAGTCTGGTTTAGGCAACCCTGATATTTGAAAAGGTGTTGAGAACAGTAAGTCTTCCTGGAGTCAGTAAATTTGATGGATACTCATCACTCCTGACAACCTGCCCCTGACTATTAAGTCCCTATGCTAAAAAATGCCAAGAACCTCTTGGGAAGAGAGCTCTGAACGTTCTTTCTTTAGTCTGGGAGACTTCAGCCAGCTCAAATGAACAAAGACATGAATTAGGAAGATTAACATAGGACTAAAATGATATATTTTACGCAAGAGTAATGCTGCTCAGAACTGCTCTGACCCTGCTGCAGACTTTCCTTGCTGTGTGGTCCCTTGAGCCAGTGGCACAAATCTGGGCTCCTCTAAGGTGAGGGTGGCAATACTTGGTGAAACCAGAGTTACTGGATTTCATTAAAGCCATGTATTCTGTTTGTCTTGGCTCTGAAAGGAGCAGCAATCCTATTACACCAAGCCTTTTGATTTCAACATGGATCATAAAAGGGCTGAACTTTTATGTTCAGTGCTGAGATCTCTGCTTGTTGAGTTAATAATGAAGAGAAACAGCAGGCTCTCTCTCTGGGCATGGGCCAGCTCTGATGTGGGGATGAGACAGGCACTTTGCCTGTGGATTTTAGCTAAGAGCAAAAGCAAGTTGAGCCTTGAGAAAGCTATCAGTCCTCACAGACCCTCTCCACTGGGTCCCCATCTCAGAAGTGATTCTCCAATCTCATCCTCATCTGACTCTTCTTCTTTCCTTCCTTCCCCTTCCCTGGCCACATCTTGTTCTCTTCTCTCATTCCCCTGCTGACACCTCTTGTCCCTGTGGCTCACTTGGAGTATATATTGAGCAGGGAATGGTTGGTAGCTCTGCTAATTGACCAAAACCAGTATGATGGGAAACTTTGTTTTTCAGAGATTTGGAGTTTGTTTTTGTTAATAATTATGACCAAAAAAAAAGAAAAAAAAAAAAGAAAAAAAAAAAAGAATACACACTAGGTTTAGGATACAGAAGCTAGGGAACAGTGGCACTAATGTAGTTATTCCATGCAGAAAATGGCATGTACAATTTGCCAATACAGAAGGAGATTTGGTTGCAGGGAGCTGCCAAGCATTCTAAAGGATTTCTGCGACAGGGGTGGAAATCTGTCTCTCCATGCTGGCAGTCACCTGCTCTGACTGAAAACTGATCAATTTCCTGCTTCATGCCATGTCTCACCCAATGCATACCCTCCCCAGTTGTAACAGAGGAGGAGGTATGGACTGCAGCTCCCTAATTAGCTACACAATCCTCAGCACCTTGTCAGCCTGTGCTGTGACTTTTTCAGGGATCCATTGGGAAAAAAGGGTCCATTTGCATTAATAGTCATTATTACAGATCTGAATTAGACTTTCCCTAATAGTCTTTCTAGAGTTATTTTTTGATAGGTGTTACTTCTCGACTTCTTGTCTTAAATATACAGTTGCATAATGTTAAATATGTCAGAGAATGGTTGAATCAATTTGGCTGGTAAAATGATCACATATATCTAGAATGGATACCAGGTTAGTTTAAGTTGCAAGGTAGATTAAGTTTCTGAAGCAGTTCAACATTCAGAAATATAGGAGCCATATATTTGCGAGATGTCTTATTGTCATAATTTAATTGAAAATAAAGACATTCTGTTATAGTTTTTGTGATCCTAAGGTTCTTTGGGACCCAGGCTATTCAAATGCAAGTTTTGTACTATATTAGAAATTTGTATGGTGTTGTATCTGTTCAGAAATAAAGACATCCAGGTCTTAACCCAAATCCCTCTAATTGCAATACAGACCAGTGATTAATTCTTGAATCACAGCAGTGAAATCTGTTTGGAGCAGGATTAAAGAAGGGGTCTAGTGTATCACACAGATGGATGGTAGATATCATGTGTTTCCTTCTCCTCAAGTGCATTATATCTTATTTCCTCTAATGCAAAATTTAAAGTGACTCTAAAGCAGAGAGTGTCATGTCAAAGTGTGGTGGTAACTTGGTCTTAAAATTAAGTGATATTAGTTTAAAAATAAGCTTGGGAATTTTTCTTTTCAAATTCAAGGCTTCCACATGGTTGTGGCTGCAAAGACAGGAGAATTTTCTTGTAGATGGCATTAATATAATTTAAATATATTGTTCTTCAACTCCAGTAATAAGAGATGCTGTCATGGAAAACTACCTCACATTTAGCATTTCTATGTGATATAGAATTTCCTCAACTTTGAGGTAGCCAGATCAAACAAAAAAAGAGAGCTTTACTTTAGAATCTACATGTAAGTTCTACAGAAATTCTACTGTGTATTAAATACTGTGTAGTATGATATGTTAGAGGCTTTTAAAATGTGTCATCAATATGTTTCCACATATTCACTGTCCAGATGGCACAGAAGTGCTCAGTATCCAAACAAGGATCTCAGTGCCCCTGCGCTGCATGATGCACTGCAGCCCTGTGCAGCACAAAGTGTCCTGTTCTGAATTGATCTGTAAATTTGGTGTGTTTCCATTCCAGACCTCCTGTGACAAGGATGTCATCCTGAACATTCTCAGTGTCCTCACTGACTTGCTGTCTTTGGGTAAGGAAGCAAAGATTTGGGGCAATGGCTGTGGGCTAGGGCAGAAAGGGGGTCCTAAAGAAAGTCTGGGAGTTCATACTTGCATTCAAGCTTGACCAGGTGTTTGCAAGGTGAAAAAAACAAATTGTATCTATAGATCAGCAGTCCTTACTCCTGTGATTGAAAAACTGAGCTTGTTCAATGTGTTAAAGAAAAGAAAAAGAGCCTCAGAGAAAGTTTCAATTTTTTCTTTTTAGTTTTGAATATGCCCACGGGTTGCAAATTATTTAATAATCCCTGGCAGTCAACCACTGGAAGTGTTCACCAGTGCCATTGGAGAGAGGACTGTGAGACAGGGAAAGGAACCTGACTTTTCAGAGCCCGGGGACCCTCTAATGCAGAGAGTTCAGCCTCTCCCCAAAAGGCACTTCTGCCTGGGGCTGCAGGGAATGGATGTCACTTTATGTGCTCAAAGCTGCACAAAAAAATAAGTGTATTGGCAAAAGAACTAAAAAAAATAGTCAAGTTCCTTTTCCTTTCTGCTCCACCACAAAAGTAGAATCTACTAAGCAATTCCCAACCCAGCTAAACTGCCAGGCTGTGGGGGCTGCATCGGTGAGTGCTGGATTCTCCTAGATCCCCCACTCCTGGAAGCCCCACCAGAGACATCACCTGTCCATCTGGGCCTCTCTTTTGGAGCCCTGGGGCCCTGTTCCTCAGCTGGGTGCAAGGATGGCCTCCATGGGGGACAGGGGGTCCTGCTCTCCTCTAGGAACTGAAGGAGCAGCATCCCCCAGCCACAGAGCCTGGATCAATGTTTGTTAACACAGTAAGGCTCCCAGGGTTAGAGTGTGGTTTCTTTGGAGACCTACATTTATTTGAAAGCTGTCCCCAAGGCTTCCCTAGGATTCCTTTTCATTTGGCAGAAGCCCAGTGCAGCTTTAGTTCTTGTTTAATTTCTAGTATCTAAGAAAAGATCACTGAGCCTTTTGCTGCTTTGAAACCTGTCGGCGTCTCGGCTTATTCCTCTCTGCCACATTTCAATGCACACTGAAAAACTTCTGCAGCACGTGGGTTTGGAGAGACAAGGACTGTCGTGGTAACAGGCAGCAGAGCACACAGTTCCACCATACAGCCACCATCCATGTCCCCAGGCTGGGGACACCAGAGATTCACGGCCAGTTCTGCCATGCTCATGCGTTCACGGCGCTCAAACCTTGTCTGGCGGCCAGGGAAGCTCCGTGTGCTCCTTGCAGACCGAGGCTTTGTGACAGCTGTGGCTCAGGGAGGGGATGCTCTGAGCTGTCTCTCCTCTCTTCCCCAGGCACTGGACGGAGGATTCACTACGTGGTCAGCAAAGGGGGCAGTGAGGCTCTGCTGCAGGCCCTGGCCACGGCTGCCCGGACAGAGCCACTCGAGCAGGGCACCCTCCTGCCCCTACTGCGCCTGCTGGCCAGGGTGGGCCAACGAGGTACTGCTGGGTGCTGGGGGGCTTCTGGAGGGGGGTCAAAGATGAGGATCATCTCATGGTAGACTTCCAGTAGCTCAAGGGGGCAGACCTTTTAGTAGGGCCTGTTGGTACAGGACAAGGAGTAATGGTGTTAAAGTGAAACAGGATAGGTTTGGATAAGATGTTAGGAAGAAATATTTCGTGATAAGGGTGGTGAGGCACTGGCACAGGTTACCCAGAGAGGTGGTGGATGCCCCATCCCTGGAAACATTCAGGGTCAGGTTGGACAGGGCTCTGAGCAGCCTTGTCTGGTGCAACTCATTGCAGGGGGTTTGGACTAGGTGGCCTCTAAAGTTCTTTTTCAATCCAGGCTATTCTATGTTTCATATATGATGACTCAAAGTGAACCCCATGTTTTTCCATTTTCAGTAAGATTAATATTGGTTTAACTCATTGATACATTTGAATGCCCTTCTCATAAGATTTTGAGTTACAAGGCTTAATAAACACATTTAGCAGCACAGCTGCAATGACCTGACCTTTGCAATAGTTTAATTCTAATTTTCTTTTCACAGATAGGAAGTTTGGGCTTAAAGTGCAGAAGGCAGAAGCCACTGATATAATACTGAGCTTGACAAGAAGACACCTGGGCCACCACCTGCACCTCACCCACTGCCTCTGGGTGCTGCGGGTTTGTGCTTCTAATGGTGAGTGCCAGGATTTTCCTCTTTTTTTCTCTGTGACAGCCACCAGGGTTCTTTTTTACTCATTTCAATGCAAAGAAACATTATTTCTGGTAGGGTTAGTGCCTGCATGCACCATTAATATACAGAAAAGCACAAAAGCCAGAACAACCTTAGAAAAAGGTGATCCTCAAGGGGCCTATGCAGACTTTACAGTGCATTTCATCTGCAAGCTATGGAAATAAAAGTGCTGTAGTGAAAAATATTCATGGCAAAGATCTCCTATTCTGGAATATAGACAGTCAATTCTTTTGCTCTGATACTTGGGTACCTTAAGTCTCTATACAGTTGCCATTACCATAACAGCCAAATGTCTCACTATTGTTGATTTTATTGATCCTCAGAGCAGCTCCACGAGGATGGAGAAGCAAAGGTGAGAGAAATCTGTTACTTATTCAAGGTCCCCCAGGAAGCAGATATTAGACCCTGGTCTTCTGGCTAGTGTCCCGTCAGATGTTCACTCTCCCAGCTTTTCTTGCTTGGCAATTCCCTCATGTTAAATGATTCAAGCAAAGGGATTTCCAGTATTCTCTCTCGGGATCATTACAGATTCATACAGGCTTTCTGTGCTATAAAGCACTGAGCTCATCAGCACAAATTTCCCTTTGCTCACTCTAACCCTTTCCTCTCCTTCCCTACGTCCCTCATCCAGCAGATAATTCTTGATGGCCATCCTGTCTGCAGTCTGCTCTGTGCATCCTGAGATTTAGCTCTCCTGGCACCCAGCCCTGCAGGTCCCTTCTGCCTGGACAGGAGCTGGCTTCATGCTTTGGGCTTCCTCAGGCAAGCAGCCAAGCCTCAACACTCAACCCCTCTCCCCGTGATAAGCAGTGTTTGGAAGTCTGAGTGTGGCTGAAAATGCAGCCAAAGCCAGAAGATGAAATGTGCCTTTATTTGGGTTTCACAGCTGTGCAGTGACCCTGTGCTGCCTCTCACTCAAAATTATGATTTGCCTACTTCCCTTCTCCCTGCTTCAGTGCACCTGCACTCAGTTCAGCTGCTGTTTCTGCGGAGGTTTTAGGATGCACACTGCAGCCTGCCCTCCTTTCTGTTAATGTCAGACCCCAGAACCCCAGCTCTGCACCTTTGCTGTAGCATCTCTGTTATTCTCCAGGTATCTCCAGCACTCTCCATTGATGACTTTGAATTTGTGGGTTCTGTGGCCCAGCTGGGAAGCTTCAGGGGAGGTTAGGTGAAAATCTGTGTGGGTGTGATATTAAACCAAGGGATTACATGTTCCCAGACTTAAAAATTATGGAGTGGAACTTAAAGGACGCCAAAACCATACAAAGCTCTTGAGAGTGCTTAGGTATGAAAGCAGTGAAGATGAGTCCTTGCCTCACCTCGTGCTCCACTCTGGGCTGCTTCCTTCACTGCCACCAGATGTTTGTGGCTGCCCACATCTTGCTCTGGAGCAGGATGAGTTCGAGCAGCCTTGTCCACCCCCCTGGCTCTAATGAATTGCCAGCCAGTGTGAATGTAGCTGGCAGGCCTTGGAGGCTTTCCATCACAGGACAGTTTGGCAGGGACACGGGAGGACAGCAGGAGATGATGAGCCCTCTGGCAGCTCTCTGGTGACCACTGGGAGATATCTACAAAAAAGCCAAAACCCAGCAGTGGGCAGGCAGCCAGGGCTCCTTCTGGCTGCTGTTGATTACTGATCATTTCACCTTGGTCGCATCCATTTAATATTTCAGGGCTGTATTTGTTCCTTCATTACACAGAGATATCCTGTCTCATAGTGGGGAGGTCTGGCTAAACACCTAGGCTATGCATTAGGTATTGAAACTTATTGCAAAATCTATCTAAAACAGTTCCTAGTGTGTTAAAAAGTGAAGGATTAAAGGGAAAATTGGCCTAGATGAAATTAAACTGCATTCACAAGCCCCCCAAACCCACTTCCACTCTGCTGAATAACGACACAGAAAGAGAACCCTGCTCTTTAAGCCCCTATGGAATGTCCTCATTGAGTTGCATGTAGAAAATGTGGGATGAATTTGAGCTCTGTCACTTTTTTCTGGGAGACAACCCTTTTAAAATTATGATTTGTTCTCTGGAGAGTGCAATGTCTACAGGAAAAGCGGCTTTGGGGAAATTGGGAAAGAGCTGCAGGACTGGTTTTGCACCTGATTTTGACTCAGGTTGTGTCCACAGACAGCTTTGTGCTTCACTTTCTGTATTTCTAATGGGACCTGTGGAGTCCAGATGGGAGCCCAGAGAGCCATAGCCACAGGGACAGCTGGTCTTCCCCACATCTCTTCTAAGCAATGTTTGCCAGCTGCCTCCTTCAGAGCTGACTGCTTTTTTCCTTTTATTGCCATAGTTACCACGGGAACTATGCTTGGCATCAATGGAGCCATGGAGCTGCTTTTCAAAGTCATCACTCCCTACAGCAAGAGACACGTCAGGACGGTCAGGTAGGCAGTAGCCCCAAGGGAGCTCATCTTTCCAGGACAGCAAGAAATAAAATTCTGGTTCCACTTGAAGAGGCAAAGAAATCAGAAATGTATGCAGTTTCCACTCACTTTAAATCTGCAGGGTTTTTTAAGAGGCAGAAATAGTTCCCTGAAGGACACGTTAATGCTGTGATTCATCATATGATTCATGCTGGTGGCCCTTTATTTGTAGTGTGCCCTAGACAGCGATGGCAGTTTGATTGCAAGGTACCCTCCTTCATTTCCCAGCCACAACTGGGTTTGGAGAAGCATGTGCTGGCAGCAGACAAGCCACTCCTGCCTCCCACTCAGCCAGAACTGCCTGCCACCATCAGCCTGGGGGTAGATAGAGTGGAATCGAGGCAGTGCTGCCTCATCCTCCATTTGCAGAGGGCCATGACCTGGGCATCATGATATTTTTGAAGTGTGACTATTCATACTAGTATTAATTTGTATCTGTTTTTAAGCCCATCCCACATATTTCAAATAGTTCTTTTCTGAAGACATCAAGTCCATTTTATATTTTAATCTCAATGCTGAATGTTAGTCCCCAAGCTGTCTGTTCTGACCACTTCCTCAGATGCCATTCAAGGCAACCTTTATGAGAGCAAAACACATATCTCTGGCTTGCTCTTTAAAAACAGGAGGAAAAATTTGCTGCTGTGAGCTGTGTCCACACAATCCCGTTTGCTTAAGCCACACAGAACCTGCCAGTTCTCCTGCTGGGACATGCAATGGCTTGTGGGGCACAGTCCTTACTTGCTCAGGCATGTGTCAGCAAGGACAAGGCAGCATTCAGCCAGAACTGGCTTCTGCATGGACCTGACATGGGTGAGGTCCATGGCTGGTGATTATTGAGGAAGCAGCTTCAGGTAGAGCACGAGGTGAGAAGGATGGACAGACACAGAACAACAGTTTGGCCACAGTTTGCTTAGCTGTGGTTGAAATGGGGGCCAGTCACCCTGGATGTGTTAAATAATATTCATCCTGCTGTTACCATCAAAGACTGATACCAGTTCTCTCAACATCATGACTTACACAACAGCTGGGAAGGAATTTGAATTCATTTCCACTGCCACCAGTGCTGAAGCTGCACATCAACACACGGCACAGTTGTTTGCTAAGTGCGGCTTTCTTCTTGTTCCTCTGCCTACATGTCTGGAGAGACACAATTTTTTGGACAGTTTGCTTTTCTATAAGATACTGAGGGGGCCCAGCAGATGCACAACTTCCTGCAGCTGCCTTGTTGATGGGAGTCAATTCACTTTTGTCTGTATTTTTGGCTTTCTAGCACAGTGCTAAGTACCTGAAACTGCTTCACAGCTTCAGTTCTCCCTTAGACAAAGTACCTGAGATGCCTCTACATGGGGATACCAGGATGTTTCTTACAGAGGCATTTGGATATTACCCAACTCAAAGACTATTACCACTAAGATATTATTCCTAGGATATCTGAGCATCCTTCAACATTCCCCTCAAGCCTCATGTAATAACTTGAAGATTTAGGCAGCCTGGAGAACTGTTTTTGTATGACAGGGGTGCCCAGGATGAGTTAGACCCAAACTTCTGAGACAACCAAAAGTGATTTATGGGTCCAAGCCCATGCTTAACTAAGCAAATTCCACTCAATTCCCTGGTTTCCTTCCTGTGGAAGTGCTGGCTGTGACTAGACTAGTATTAGTTCTGCTGCTGTGATAGGCCAGGATCTGTGTGTGATGGGACTTGGGACTGTATCAGTTTTCTGTTAAGCAATGGAACTGGCTGCCTAAAGGCTTTTGAAATGAATTTTGTGCAGAAGTGCTTTATTTTCCATTGACCGTTTCCCGTAGAGGAAGTGGAAACCTTGGTATCTGTCACACCTTTCTAGCCTGGCTTCTTGCTGAGATACATTTGGAGATGCAGGGAGTGTTGCTGAGGGTTGCTGTAAATGTAGTCTGTAAGGTGCTCTAAAATACTCACTTCTAAGGGAAACAATCAGAGAAACACGCTGCTTTTGATTTCAATGATTCCACATTGTCAATATGCAATATTTAGCTTTTACTTCCTTTTATCTGGTGTACAAGGATTGTTTTGAATTCTTCTGTGGACATTTTTTTCCATTTGGAACATAGACACAAACACCAGAAAATCAAACTCAAAATTGCCCTTAGTAAATCCCATTTTGCAGCTAATAAGCCTTTTTATTTATTACTGAAAAGCTTCAATTTATTTTTCATTTGAAAAAAGGTGTCTTGTGCATTAATTTTTGTCTGCCTGAGCTTTCTCACTGCTAGTTCAGTTTCCTAATTTTCTTTTTATTTCCTAAAATATTTATGCTCTTCTTAAAACATATTTTTCGTGAGTGTGCAAACAGTACATACAATCTCTACACAACCTTTTTGGCTCCCACCTACTCTTGGTCTAATTAACAAGAACCATAAATCAGCTAAAGCCTGGTGGCCACTCAGCTGGCCTGCCCAGGGCTCAGAGCTGTGCCTTTTGTTTCATAACTAGGGGCAGCTGAGAAGCTCAGTGGTACAGTGGAGACAGCCTGTTTTACATCAGAAGAACCACACAAGCCTGTTTTGTTTTAAAACACAATTGCAACCCATTAAAATGTACTGATTTCTCCTTAGTCAGTTGAGGTTCTGTTTGTTTACAGTTCACTTGGAAGGGCTGCTTTCATTGTGGAAAGTGGCTTTAGGAGATATTATTGGCAAGAATTTAGGTCTTGAGACCAGAAGAACAGACTGTAGAGTGGGCTACAGATCTTCTTCCCTCAGCATTAGCAAATGTCTGGAATAGCTGCAGTCTGAAAGCCCTAAGCATCTTTGCAGCTCTTCAGAAAATGGAGGTAGGTACGTGTGGAAAAAACGTCCTTTGATGATTTGACTTGCTCTAGCTAAAGCTTTGTGAGGTGACTGGGGTGGGGAGCTTGTGGATGGGTTTTCTGAGCTGGGGAGAAAGGATAAAAAGGGGTCATGTTCCTTGTCTAGCTCAGCATGTGCTCCCAGCTATCTGACACTGGTGCAGCTCTTCCCAAAGTGGCTGTGGCTATGCTGAAATTGGGAGTGTGGTATTGGTCACAAAAGCATCTGTTTCTTTTTGCCTATGAATTGTAGAGAGCACCAGCCTCTAACTTGCCAACAGAGGAAAACTCCTACGTTGTCCCAGAAATCCTTTGACCCTCACTTTGCATATGCTCTCGAGTCCTTCTCTCTACCTCATAACTAAGTGCCACCATGGTTTGCCTTTTTGCTGTGAAGGAACAGCCGGCAGCTGTGGGAGCTGAGATTACCCTGGCTCTCTGATCAGCTGCCAGGAATGCAGCATTGAAAATGCACCACTGCTCTGGTGGGTACACCCGTGTTCCCCTGCCCTGGGCAGCAGCAGGGCCAAGGTCACTTTAAGAATCTGCCCTGCAGAGTGCCCTGTGAGAGCTATTTATTTAGCCCGCTAAGATGTGGAAACAAGATACATAGTTCTATTTATTTTTCCCAGTGGCAAAGCTCTGGGGTATTTAGAAATAGTCTCCCCATGCTCCAATTGACCTTTTCTGGGTATGTGCCAAGTAGCTCTGATTCCCCTGAGACTGTGACTCATGGGCTTTATTGGCTTTAGTTAGGCATTTGAGGTCTTCAGCTTGCTGGTGCCATGTCTGTAGATCTCTCCAGAACTATCCATATCTGAGGTAAAAGCTACATGGAAAAAACATGGAACTCTCTGTGATGTTGAGATCTCTTGAGTTAACCACTGTGAAATCCAAGACTTAAGGCTGTCTTGCCCATCTCTCATGATGCTATGCTGCAGAGGAGATTTTCTGATACCCTTTTACAGGGACAGTTTAAAGTAAAGCCAGACGATGTTCTGCTTTTCTCAGCTCTGTTTGTGTCAGTAGCTGGGATATCTGATAGGAGTGTGTGTGGGATGCTCAAATCTTCACTCCATCAACACCTTCTCTAATGTAACATCTCTGATGCCTCACACAGTGCAATGATCACTGCTCTTTTCACCTTTCATCCTTATTATTCCCTGTGTGTTCCACAACTTCCATCTCTCTCCTACTGTCCAGTGTCCCTTTCAACACTGTCACTTGTTTTCCCAGGTTACTTGTTCTGAGATGTTTGGCTGGGTTGTGGAATGTGACAGTGGGAGATATTTGCTCTCTGGTCAGCCAGGAGCTGGTCCCTTCTGCATGACTCTGTCCAGGTTGTCAGGTATCCTCACGAGTGGCTGCATGTTGCCCAGGCTCTTCTAGGACTCCTCATGTTTGAAATAGAGTATCAAAGAGGCTGAAAACAAAACCCTCAGAGTTTATTCTCCTTTCATAAGAGGAAGACCTGTGCCATTTAGAAAATGGCAAATGGTGGGGTGACTGGTGCACTGGTCGTTCCCTCCATTATGTTTTCCTTTTCTGCTGTTAAAAGGCTAGTGCACAGTTTTATTGAAGCAATTTGGATAGTCTGTTAAAATGTCTTTGTTTTTCAAACCTCTATGAGTACATCTATTTATCATACTGAGCAGAGCTGGCTCATGGTAAGTGTTCGCATAAACCTCGTATGAAAGATTACAACAAGAGTGAGTATTCATCAGAAATAAAAACTCTTTCTCTGGGTATTCAGAATACTTGGCTTTCTACATTGGGCTATTCCAGTAAAGTTTGACTACTTAATTAAAAGTGGAAAGTGAATAAAAAGGGTCTGGGAATGGTGCCAAATTAATTCACTAGAAAATGTGATATGCAGAAATTATCTGCCTTTGCTCATGTCCAGCATTACCCACTTCTGACATTTGATCACAATTCTTCTCATGTTTGGTGCTTATTGGATAGTTCCAGAGCCTCAAATGCTTGCTGATAATCTCCCTTTTCATTAAAGGGAGGAAATCCTCCCATGTAACTCTATTTCACCTGAGGTGGATATCTGAATTCCTCACATACTGAAGGGAAAAAGAAGCAAGTTCTCTTCACCTGTGGTAAATATTTTTCTCTAGGAACTTGGGGTCTTGCAAATATTTATTTCTCTCTGTGCAGTGGAGGATGAGTCTGCAGTGGGCAACCTGGAAGTGGCATAATGGGCATTTAAAGCTGGGTCAGGTAGAAGGTTGCTGAAAGAGATTTGTAAAGTGGAGTCAGATCCATCTGGTGTCAGGGCTCAAAAGCTAGGAAGAGTGACAATACCACAGGTGTCTTTTCTTTGCTGATAAGTGCTCAGGGGTGA
>VYZP01018045.1:0-19960 GCA_013400635.1 Hypocryptadius cinnamomeus | reverse complement strand
ATTTAAACATCAGTAAGATCAGTGAGCCATTGTTATAGGTCACTATACCTGTATATTATCTTGGAATATATGTCTTGGCAGTCTCTAGCCATAACATGGACCAGATACCATTTTCCCTAGCCTTCCCTCCTATGGCCAGAGCATTTTTCATGCAGTCATGTCAGAGTGTTTTAAAACTGCCAGTATCTGACTTGCCTGCAAGATAATTTTATGTAAGCTTGTTTTGCAAGGCCTTTATGGTAAGGGCTCTGTTCCTGCTGTAGGTGTGATTTCCAGCATAAAGGCTCCAGTTCCAGTCACTGTGGCATTACAGATAAACTATTACTATTTGCAATTAATAGTATTCCACTCATAGGTGAAATTCCATTTATACATGTGTTAGACATACAGAATATTCACATTTTAGGATATAGTGCAAGATATTTTTACATGTTTTATATTGTCATGCAAGAAAAATCTCTATACATTCATATGGAATCTGAGCCAAATGGCAATAAAAGTTGCTGTAAATGCTATATGTGGTTTAGAGTTTGATTTTCTTGATAAAATGGTCTTCCAAAACCCCTGTGATGACCATGTTGGATAGTCTGGCTGTATTGTAACTGCTGTTATTATTATTATTAATCACAGTATTGCCATTCCTATACAGTAACATATTTGTGGTTGTCATTAAACCCATACATTCACAAATATTCCTTTACAGTATGACTTAATCTGTATCGTTCATGAATTTGAGTAAGTTTGGGATTATAAACATTACCTGATCATAAATCCTGTATGATGTACTGTGAGATAGCATATACTGAAAGTGTAACTCAGGTAATGTAACCTGTGTCCTTTTGCACATATCAGAAAAAACAAACAAACAAACAAAAAACCCCTTAACTACATCTAGGAATAGATTTCATTTTTACTTGCCATACAAAAACTTTTCTGTCAATTCTGACACGTTAAATGCAGTACACATGGAACAGAATACAATTTGCATCCCACCTAGCCACTTCACAAGTCACCAAGTAAAGCTATCCCATTTGAAACACTTGAAGTAGTATTATAATTTGATGGATGCGTATCTTTAATTATATTGGTAATATTAAAAAAACCCAAACTGCACAGAAATTGAAAACTCACAGTCCAAGAGTATTAAAACATTAAAATACTTGGCCAAATGACTCCCTTAAATATTAAAGTTGATTTTTCTCTAATCTTGAAACACTAATTAATTTAATGTGCATTAGAGAAAACATGTTCAAATATTAAATTGGTTGATATCACAAATGTGTAGCTCATTAACATGACTCAGGTTCAGGACTCAATTAAAAAGGCATAAAATTTATTTCATTAAAACAAAATAAAATATGTAAGCAATTAATGGCCACCAACCGGGTATGAGAAAAACAGATTTTGCTAGATAGGATTACTATTTGAAGATCAGAAGTCTGACCAAAAAAGGTAATGGTACTAGCCTATAAGATAAAGATTCTGTAAGCATCTGAATTACATGAGTTTAAAAAGTTAGAGGTGCAAAAACTAGTTAATTGAATTTATATGGATTAGTAAGTAGCTAAGTGACAGCAAGCATAACTGCAAATGGACCATCAGATGTATGGAGCACAATAATTTCTGAGAAACCATTAACAGATGTGGCATTCACATTTCTACAAATATACTAAAAACTTGCAAAAAACTTTGGTGAAGGATATAACATCTGGAACATGCCTAACACTAACCATCAAAATAAGACTAATCTGGTTTGCAGTCCAATAAAAAATCAAGAAGTTACTAGATGAAGAAATATGAACTGAATTCCTACATAGAGAAGAGATTATTGATGATAGTCTGATCTACACAGTAGGGCTAAGTATAAAAGCTGCAACTGGAAACTCTGGCAAGAAAAAAATATGATAAGTAACAACTTACAAGTAATGAATTCAGAAAAAAGAGAAATGGAAACTCTTGTATGCCACAGAGATAGAAGATATGACTTCTTTTTCTTTGCTGCAGAAAGTTATGTGGAGGCTATTTTACAGGCAGCCAGTCTGGGCTGAAAACAGAGCAGAGATGCTGACAGCAGCCAAGAAGGATGTTTCATCTGCTTCTTGACACAATAACCAGCAGGTCTGGGGACCATAGCCACTGGGCAGCTCTGGGCTGGCACTGGGTTATCCACCTGCACTTTGGCAGAAGTTTCTGGTGCACTCCCTTATGCCTGTGTCAGCAAAATACAGGAGATAGATTCTCTTATAGTCGGGTACTGTCCTGCACTGCACTTTTCTTTAGGTACCAATATTGTACTGTGTAAAACTTTAAAAAAATTAAAAGTATCATTTCCCTTCTGTAGCTAAATAGCCTCTGTGGAATTTGAATACAGCCCTGGTGCTAGCCCTGTACTTAAAGATACCCTTCCTAGAGCATGCTGGTATAATGAATGCTACTATATGTCATATATGCTGCATAGATGCTGGTACTGTTGCATGGTGCTATTCTGTCCAAGATGCAGGACTGCATTTGTTGAATTCAGAAATTCAGTTTATGTTTATCAGCCATTTCTTCAGCTTGTCAAGGTGACTCCAGCAGCAGACATATCATCCAGCATGATGACTGTTCCCTACATTTGTATATCATCTGTGAATTTGTGGCAGATACAAGCTGTTCCATTGTGAAAGCCATGAATGGAGATGTTAAACAATACTGCTCCCAATATGAATGCCCAAGGAATACCACTTGTAAACAGACAGCACATAATTTTCAGTCTGTTGCTCCAGCCTTTTTCTTTTACTCACTTTAATTCACCCAGCTAGTGAATTAAACTAACAGGTAAACCCACCTACCCTGTCTGTCTAGTTTAGCTCCAAAGATGCTGTAAGAGCAGAGACAAAAGTTTGCCAAAGTGAAGGGCATCCACTTCTCTGCCCTCATCTTCAAATCCAGTCATTACAATGAAGAATATAATGGGGTTGGTCAAGCACAATTTGCAATTGGTAAATCCATACTTCTTTTTTCCCAATCACTTTTTTTCTCTCGTATGTGCCTGTACATGGCTACAAGGATTTGCTGCTTAACCTCCACAAAGATGAAAGTAAAGCCAGGTGGTCTCTATTTCCCCAGCTCTTCCTCCTTGCCATCCTGGAAGATGACAGTGGCATTTGCTTCTGCAGTCATTGGGAACTTCTGATCACTGTAACCTCTTGAAGGGGTGAGGAACAGCCTTGCAGTGATATCAGTCACGCTTCCTACCTGGCTCTTTGTTCAAGTTGCTTGAGTAATCCCTAACTCAGTTTTCCTCTCACACTGGTTATATTCCACCAAACACGTGGAAAGCCTGAGAACAAATTTTGCCAGTAAAAACTGGGATGTAAAATCCTCCACCTTTCTGACTCCTTCATTACTAGACTACCTGTTCACTTGGCCTTATTCTTCCTCTTGCTGCTTCCTTCATGTACTTCATCAATTTTTACTCTGGCTAGTCTTTAGGTTTTTTTTTAATTCAATCATTTCAGACACAGGCATTCCTTCTGTATTTATCCTGAGCAGCCCGTGCCTTCTTCTGTGTCCCATAGGATCCCTTTTTCCTCTCTAAGCCCTGTCAGGAGTTCCCCAGTCAGATAGTCTGGCTGCCTCACACCTGCATCATGTCCTGCAGACAGAAGTTGATGCTTCACATGGTTTGAAACTCATTCTCCTGGGATCCTTTTTCTTTCAAAGGAGCAGCTCCTGGGAACTTGCACAACAATAATCTCCCTGAGGTCCTCTTCTTTTAAGTTCAGACTAGATATCACTTCTTGCCTCTTTTGTTTTCCTTCTTTGAAGCTTATGGCTTACTAGGTCTAGACCAAACAGTCCTGGTTCTTTTGTTATTAGAATCAGCTAGGCAGAAATAAAACCAAATTTTATTATTCAACAAGTTTATTTAAAAAGAAGAATTTTTTTTCATCTTGACATCTATCAATAAATTGATCCTCAGAATATACCACTGTAAATATTTTATTGTTCTCTTATAATCCAGCATCCTTGGCCTTCCTCACATTGGCCACTTTCCCAGTGAAAAGATAAGTAGTATACTTCTCTTGGTGTTTCTGCAGTAAACAGTATAAAATAGGTATCCATAAAGACTCTACTGAATTCAGCAGAGTCCTGCTCATTTACAAAAGATCTGCTCCAAGTATTGATTCATGAACTCTTGAAATAATTCAGATACAGAGCTGTCCTTTTGTGTCCATGAGCCTCTCATTAACTGTGATTCTTTTGGCAGATATTACAGTATCTGATGGGCCTTTGTCATTTGGACATACTTTAATATTGCCTCTAACAGACAGATTCTCTTCCAATGTCAGGCTTCCCAGGTTTTGGTTTTAAGCATCCTGCTCCATTACATAGATAACACCTAATATTTTGAGACAAGGCCCGAGGCAAAATAAAGATTTGTGGGTAGATGCAGAGTTCATAAAATGTGCACGTAGATAAAATGTGCTTATTTAGTGCATCTACTCATATGCAATAATTGTCTTTTAAAAAACATGAAAGTTTAAGGTGTCAGTTTCCCCTCTGGGAGTCCATTTATTTGCCACATAGAGATGTGACTCTTACCTTGGGGACAGGTGACTTCATTCCCACCAGAGCTTTGTAATCCTAGTAAAATCTTCCTGAGTATTAATTGCCGCTTGCGCTAAGAATGGATGGCTCAGAGGCTAACACCAAGCCCAGTGCCACAACACCCTGTAATGGGCAGTGCAAATCCCAGCAGGAAGCACAGTCTGCCTGCAGAGCAGCCCTCCCTGGGAATTTCCCTGCTTATCCCCAGCCAGGAGAGATGGATGCATGGCAACTTGGGCTGAGTGTGAGCAGGACATGGTAGAAGATGATTTCAAGGCCCTTTACAAGGTAATGACAGTGTTTCTGATTTCAACAACTAAATATGCATATGTTCTATTATCTTTTTCTGCTCTTGCTTTTTCTCTTGAAACACTATTATGTTATACACACACATACACACAGCTACTACAAAATTTTCCACTGCTAATCCTGACAACTAAAAGATTTACAGTAGTCACTGCACAAAAACTCAGAGCAAAAGCTCTCATATGTTTAGTAAGAAATTTGGAATTTCAATATACCAGCATAGGAAGTGTTATGTTTTATATGTGTCTGTCTTGCGTTCAACTACCTGGTGGATCTTCAGGTTCTTTCCAAGTAGTGTCCTGAGTCTCATGCCCATGCCTGAATATGGCACTGGAACGACCATGGGTTTATACCATGGATTCATACCAGGTATAAACCATGGGTTTATACAAGGCAGTGGCCAAGACATAGCTAGTTTAAGAGACATGGCAAAAATTTCCACTCTATTCAATTCCAAATGGTTGGAACTGACATCACTTTTCTCTAGGCTCGGTTTCCCCATACATAAAATGAAATTAATAATGCGAGATTACCTCAGTAGGGCTATATGGCTAATCTATTGTTTATAAAATGTGTAAGCCTGTGGCAAATACTTTCACATGATTTTCTGAGGATAAGACAACACGCCTATAATGAGGACTGGCACTCAGGCTTGTCTATCCAGAGCGTGCAGTTCCACAGCGTATCCCCCTGGCTGAGTGAAAGGTGGAGCGTGAGCCAGGTCACACCAGTTCAGGGGCCCAGAGGCTGACACAGCCTTTACTCCTTTACCACAATTTTGTCCTCAGTGCAATACAACACGTGCACCACACAGATAAAGGGCATGGGCAGCACTGTCATTACCACCCATACTCACACAGCTACAGCCAGAGAGCACAATGGCACCCAGCTTGCATAACCAACGCCCTTCCACCTGCCTGCATTGCTAAAAGCAGCTTCTGCAGGGGACTATGCCCTACATTTCAGGCCATTACTAGCGCAGAAGCAAAGGTGCAAGATCATCCCTACAAACAGCTACACGCCTTCAGGAGGCTGACACACCCAGTGAAGTGGGTGCAGTAGCAGTGACACACACCTATGGAAAAGGCTGGATTTGGGAGTTAGCGACTTGCTGCAGATCTGACTATACATGTTGCTGTCATTTCAACACAGTGCCCTCAAAACATCAGCCCATAGTTTAGCATCGTCCTTCTCCAGCATGTACACATATGAAGCCCTCATTGCAAAAGCGTGCCTGCCACACCTCACAAATGACAGATGCTGTGGCAGATATCACTGCAGATAAAAATCTTAGCTGTGTAAAAGTATGAGAAACCATGTAAGAAAAGTATTGTTAAGGCAGAGCGAGACAGTGTATATACAGGTTTTTGTCATCCTTACATCTGTTGAACACTCATTTTTGAAAAGAAGCTGAAACACAGGCAAAGCTATCATTGTATGTGTACCAGCTGGGTACACAGCACATCTCATATACTGGATATACCCATTAGCTTCATGGTTAGTGACATTTCCCACACAGGAATCAATTATAAATTATTCGCTCAGAATGGTGCTGGGAAACACTGGACTAAGGGCTCCTCTTCTGAACAACAGCAGTTTAAGCTAAATGCAGCCCAGCACTGCAGGCCAACACTTCCAGTCTCTGCCCAGACTGCAGTAAACAGGGTTTGTTCTACAGTTTAGAAAAAAAGAATATAATGATCCCAAGTCAAACCACAGATGTATTTACTTGAGAGTCAAGCCTGATATGGCTTGGGAGAAAGCTGCCCACCACTTCCCTCATCTTCTTCTTGGCACCAAAATTTTATGCAGAAAGATGAAGAAGAAATGTCAATATGTAGAGAGAGCCCTTTGGAAACAAAACTTGCATTGACTTCACTTCAGAATATTAAACATACTTTAATTCTCATATTTCTGTTAGAGCCACAGTAAAGATGGCTGATGTTCAAAACGTGAAATTAACACATATGAGAGATCCAGTCCAGTGCTGGTGACAACAGCAAAATGGAACCTTGTGGGAACTTACATCAAAGGTCAATTTTGGCCACAGCCTGCACTGAGCATTAGAATCTCTGGACACTTTCTGATGCATCACTCCAATATATGTGGTTTGGAAAAAGTTCTTTTGATGCAGTTAAATGTATGAAAGGACAGATGGCATCTAGCAGATGGTTTAGAAAACAAAAAGCCAGATCTGTTTCAGATACCATGGAAGACTCTCTGTGCTGTGGAATACCTGTGTGCAGAGTTACCCCACCTCAAATTATGGAATTAACAGTATGTTACGTAATAAACAAATTAATTAGTGCTGAAAGACACATATTTGGTTTTAATGCTATTATTTTAAAATATTATGGTTGTATGAAACCAGCTTCCTTTAAGATTTTATAGTGTAAATCTGCCTTAAATTGGCCTCTCTGTTGAAGCAGATAGCTTTTATACTATTGCATATGAATACACTTGAGCCTGTACTTGTTGATTCAAAGATCAAATGAGCTTTTTTGGCTCAGCTAGCAGTCTTTATAAGGCATATCAACTTGAAAGTTTTAATGCAAGGAGCATATCAATTGGATAGGCTGTGCAAGAAAATCCCATTCACTGCAAATTAATGTGCTAATTTATTTAATAAACTTCTCTCCCAAGACATTGATGGAACCAAATGAAAAGACATGAGAATTCGATAATTCAAGTAATTAAAACACATTTCTAAAGTTAAATGTGTTTTCAACATTTAAATTTGGTCATGCTTCAACATATACAATACTTTATGTGCCTTCTTTGCTGATGAGTGAATAGGTTGTCCCTTACCACATCATGTAACATTTAGATCTGTCAAATGTGTTGATTCAAGCAATTTTATGCTTTCCCACCAGGTAAGTTCCTGGTTGTGGTGATTCTCTTTGTAGCAAGGCAGCATTCTTTTACTGCTTTTTTTGTCTTTTATTGAGCTGCCTGGAGGGATCACTGGCAGCAACATACAAAGCTCTGACTGCTTTCTTCGTACTACACTTCATAAATATTACCAAATATACCTGCATTACATTTTCCCCTTAAAGCAATTTCATTGCTAACCTGAAGCAAAAGCTGAGTGGGAATACTTTCAACTAGTACAGAAGCATCTGCTGATTCATCAATCATTATGATAGCATATGCTTCACTGAAATTAGTGAATAAATGCATTTTTACAAGCACAACTAAAGGCACTGATCATCAGGAACTTGTAACATTTGTATCGCCATTTGTTTGTTTCATGAAGAAGCAGAAAATGGCTTGAAACAGCTCTGACATGAGATGTCATTGGGGTTTTTTGCAAAAATATCTGGAAGAAATACAAACGGTTTGTATCTGGAATGGGAACTGGGAAGAGATCTTCCTAGAGCCACCTATCCCACGACTTCCTGTTACCTTCTGCACCCTTCCCAAAGCACACAGTTGCCTGCTGCCAGTACAAGCACCCTGGAGCACTGGGCAAATGGCTGGAGCACAGCTGGGAATTCATATGTGTGTTCCTCTGGGATCAGCTGCCACAGATCTGCCTTTTCCTAGCAGAAATGTGCCCATCTGAGATGTCCAGGTTTTAGGAACGAGTAGATCATCAAGTAGAAAATGACAACACTGGCCAACTAATGATATTGAAAAATCATCATTTTCTGACTACCATGCTGGAGATTTCTTTGGAGGATATTTTGTTACTATGCCTTTGGATGCCTTCCTCCTCCTGCTCTCTTTAAGTAGAAGACATGGTCTCAGCATTCTTAAGGTAGCATATTGTGCTGGGTGCACAAATGTAGAAAACTAACTGGGATTTGTTTGGAAGCCCAGACACAGACTTAATCTTAAAAGCACGTTCACATATTTGCAGGCTGAAAGTTAAACTAATGAAAATAGTTAGCCATAAATTTCAGCATGTTTTTTAAGGCAATCTCAAAGCACAGAGGAAGATACTCTGGTTAGATAGTTAATCTTCGCCCTGTTGTCCAAACTCTGCAACTCAGTTGTGGCTCCTCTCAAGCCCTAATGGCTCTGTGAAATCATCTATGTACAATCATATTGCCAGTAGAAAGGATTTAATTGCCATCAAGAAAAGTTACCTAATGGGAAATACATGAAACAGTAAATTGGATAATATAAACATTTTATAAACAATAATTATTGGTGTCAGTTGTGCAAAAAAGACTTCCACAGAATAAACAGGCATTCTAATAAAGAAGTAAGTATATGTAAGCTATAATATAAATAATTATTAACAGAAATATGTATTCATATTGCTAATATGTCTTGTTCCTTTTTTGTTCTTTGGTAGACTGTGGATCTTCACTCCTTGTGCTGGTGGCACTCTCCTAAAGTCCACATCATGCCCAACAGGGCAGGGAAGTGTAAACCTTTGTCACGTTGATTCACTCAGTAGCCGTTGTGTTTTTGAGCATGTGGCCAACACAAATGACCACAAACCAATTTGAGGATTATGACTCAATCTCCTGGTTTCCTTTTGATTTAAATGACAATGTTACAAAAAGTTCTGAAGTAGTGCTTCAAACAATGGTAACCACATATCAAGATACTAAATGTCCAAGAATACACTCCAGTGGTTTCTCCTATTGGAGAAGCAGGAAACACAGCTAACACTACACTGTCTGCCTGCAACTTGAGAAGCAGGTTGGTGTTCACCTTGCCCTACCCAGTGACAGATCCATTTCAGAGCTCTCACCAGACCTTCTGCCACGATCAGCGCCATCACAATAAGGCATAATTCAAGTCACTGTCATTCATGAAGAAATTTGATTGACTGTTCTCATGTGAGAGAAGTAGCAGCTGTCCATTCATCCACATGTGACATCCTTGCTTTGCTCCAACTTTCAGCCAGCACTGGGGTAAGCTGGACTTCCCTGTCCATCGAGGCCTCCAGGTGTTGACATATCTCCTCTTCTTTTTCCCAGCGTAGGTGATCCCTGCTGCCAACCACTCGGTTTTGGTGCCATGACTCTGCTTCCAGTGGAGTAACTAGTGATGGCCAGTGTGCCTCTCCTGTCCACAGGGCTGGGATCGCAGCAGCCAGAGCAGTGTGGGACCTAAGCCGGGGGTGACTCACCCAAGAGGAGGAGTGAGAGTTGTGCTCACCAAGACCAAGTGACAACAAGTGACAGAGGTGCTGCTGCACTGGAGGAGGGAGAGGCAGACACCATCTGATCTGCTGCCTGCTAGGAGGAAAGCTTACAACTTGGGTGGAGCAGGTCCTCTCCTGCTCCTCGCTCCCGAGGGTGTCATGCAGCCATCTGCACTATGTGAGATCATAGGACAGACAAGCTGCCAAGAAGGAGATAAGAAGCAAAGGGTGTGAGGAGCAGGTGGTGCCTTTACACCAGACAGAGGGTTTGCTGGGACTGAAACACAGGGAGCAGAATGGATGCTTCTCCTGCAGCACCCAGAAACACTCCAGGCAGCTGAATCTCCCTGCTCCATGAAGCGACCATAGAGGCATTGGTCCAGGAGATAAGGGGAGGTGTGCGAAGGGCAGCTGGGTGGCACCTAGAGAAGGCTGGTCAGGGAAGTGCCACCAGGTGGTGGGGTAGGGAGGTAGCGAGGTCCTGTTGCGGTGTTATCCGTACTGGGGGGAGAAGGGATCTTAGCGAAGGCTCCTGGAAGCAGCAGAAGAGCCTCGATACGCGGCGGAGGTCACACCAGCACCGCTCACGCCGGACCCTCGGCATGTCTGTCAAGGGGTAGCAAGAGGGAAAGCGAGAAGAAAAATCCAAACTTATACAAAGAGAAAAGAAAGGAAATAGGAGTTGGCTGGAATACTCATTTTCCCCCATTGTGGTAAAAAAAAAAATAAAAAATCCTATTGGAACATAAAAAGCCAGGTTGAGATAACAAGCGCCTCCTCGCCACCCCGCACGCCCTCGGAGGGAGGAGGAGCGGGTCCCCGCGCCGCCNCGGGCGCTGCGCACCGAGCCGGGAGCACCGAGCCGGGAGCACCGAGCTGGGAGCACCGAGCTGCGGAGCCGCGGCCGCCGCCGCGCCGCCCCCCGCCTCCGCGCCCTCCACCCTGCCCGCGGGGCACGGGAGCCGGTGACGGGAGCGAGGCGGAGTCTGGAGGGAAGATACGGAGAGATAGAGATTTAAATCACATCCCCGGCTGTAGAAGGGGCAGCAGCAGCAGCAGCCCCGGCGCAGAGGCACGGACGCACGCGCCGAGACAGGTCTGCCGGCTCCGCCGCTGCTGCTGCTGCTCACCATGGGTGCCGCCGCCGCCGAGCCCCCCAGCGCCATGGGCCTGGTGTCCAGCGTGGTGAACGACACCCTCGAGTTCTACCGCTGGACCTGGAGCATCCGAGGTAACGCGCCAGGGCGGCCGCGGCTCCGCCATCGCCGTGCCCGCCGCCCCCCGCCCGCTGCCACTGATGCGCAGCGGCTCAAAATGGCTCCATCTCCCGGGAGACGCGGAGCGCGCTCCGGCTCCCCGGGATGGGGCCGCGGCGGGGGCAGACCCCCCCCACTCCCGCCTGCCCTCCTCGCCCCTCCGGGTGCGCTCGGAGCAGTGTTTGTTTATCTGCCGTAATCCCGTGTAGCGGCCCGGGGTGCGCGGGGCATCGATCCGCGGCAAGGTGAGCGCGTCCCCCGGGCGCCCGCGGGTGGACGTAGCGAAATCCGCTTCCCAGGGCCCTGGTTCCTCCGGTTCTCTGTCGCCGCGGCGCGCCTTGGGGTTGTCATACGGGGATCCGATGTCGGAGGTAAGCGAGGCCCTCCGGTAAATCGTGCCGGAGATCAGGCGGTCTTTGGCTTCTGCGGCAGGTGGGAGCCCCGCGTCGGCATCGCGTGGAGGTCAGCAAAAGAAATGAGGAAATGGTTGTTATCGCCAGTGCAGCAGCTTTTCGTTTTATATTAAGTGTGTTTGGGTCAGTCCTGCTCTTTTCCGTTGTGCTCCAGTCCTGTATTGGCACTCCACGACTGCAATGTGGCAGATGCTGAAGGAAGAGTAAATGTCTTGGAATATGGAGAAATGTGCGAAAGCGGCTTGCAGTGCTGGGACAGCAAATGAGGTGGTACCTTGCTGCAGTGACCGGTAGCTCTGGAAGCGTTATTGGTCAGCGTGAATGGTTCTGTCTCTTGTGTCAAATGAAAGGAGTCACTTTCACAGTTGCTATTGTGAGTAGCCACGGGCAGCTGGCAGAAGGATCATTTACTCCTCTGGATGTTTTCTTCAGCGATGAGGTTTAGCTGTTTTGAAACACAGAGCAAAACTGGTGTGCATGTAACTGTGGATGTATTTTGTGGCAGTGTGATAGGTGGGAATGCAGGGCCTTCATTACAGACGGGAAGCTCACTGCATCAGCAGTCTTTGCTTTTCCACCCCCCCCTCCCTTCTGCCATCTGTCAGATAATAAATTAATCTTATGTTATAGATGGAAGAAGCTCACTTTTTTCACAATTTGCCTTTCCATAACTTCTGTATATTGCTATATTTTGAAAATTGAGCCAGCATGCATATTTTTCTCTTCTGTTTTTAAAAACTGCCAGAATATGAGAGCAAATTAAAATGCTTGCAGCAGCACTGCACTGTAATCTGCCAGTGTTTGCTCTCTGACTCTTGCAACATACAATTGTTCATAAACTGCCAAGTAATGAATGAAAGAGATGCTATTCTAGTCAATCAATAGCATTTTCAGATGGATATAAATATAGATGTGGGTACAAAGTTGATAACCTTATAGATTACTTGATTTATTTGAAAAAAATACTTCAAGTTCTGATATATTTCGTGAACTTCAAAAATGTTATTTAAGTCTGTCAATAGACCATGTCTATTGTAAGCAAAAATGATCAGAGGGGAAAAGAAAGAAGAAGAAGAAAGAGCAAGTAAATGTAAAGAATGTAATGATAAGTAACTAACTGTGATACTACACATAGAGCAAACTTTTTTCTTCTGCTTCTTTGGAGGATGTTAAGCAGTGTAGGATGACATTGTTATTGCCCCTAAAATATGTGTAAGTCTTACTGATTTACTAATGGAACATTTTTAATTTTTGCTTTAAGTTCGGCAGCACTGCTGTTAAAGCAGGATTCCATTGTAATGAGGTAATCAGTCCTATCTTGCGGAGAGTTTCTTGTTCAGATTTTGGATTACACCAGGTTCCTGCAAGGCTAGTTTTGGGTAGAGCCTAAGTCACATGAAAAACACATTATAGTTCTTATTTATACCCAGTAGTATGTGGAACAAGGTTCTCCTGTAGTTTTTACAGTCAGGTAGGGATAGGTGAAATATGTCACATTGTAGTTACAAGGTAGCTCAGGATAAGAAGTGTTATTCATGAGGTAATGCTGTGTGGCTGTTCAGTGAAATAATTTTTAATGCCCTAAGTTCTGCTAAAATACCTGCTCAGTTTGCTGGTTTTCTGCATGTTTCTTTGTTCAGACAAAAATAATTGTCTCCATTTGCCATCTCTGAGTGAACATACAGCATCCTTCCAGTACCTAAAAGGGGTGCAGGAGAGGGACCTTCTAAAAGGGCAGGTAGTGATAGGACAAGGTAATGACTTCAGGCTGAAAGAGAGTCGGTTTAGATAATAAGGAAAAAATTTTCTCCTGCAAGGGTGATGAGGCACAGGTACAGGTTGCCCAGAGAACTTGTGGATGCCCCATCCCTGGAATTGTTCAAGGCCAGATTGGATGAGGCTCTGAAATTCTAGTGAAAGGTGTGTCTGCCCACGGAAAGGTGGTTGGAAGTAGATGATCTTTAAGGTCCCTTCCAACCTAAACCATTCTATGATATGTTAAAATTGTGAATTCAGCACTGTTATGAGTTCATGCAATTCACCTTTGTGTTAAGAGCTATGACAGTAATGTTGCTCAACAGAAAACCCAAATTATGGCATGCAAGACCATTGCCTAATGTTCAATATCATTAAATAAAAAACTATACCACGCAGCAAAGTTGCTCAACAAATGATGCTATGCAATAGCATTACACAATAAATCATACTGAAACACTACTACACAGCAAAATTACACAACAAAATGTGAAGAAATGTTATTCCCACTACTACTCCTACACTTATTCTCTCAATTTCCCACTTCCATTTTTTTACTGAACACCTGTGTATCTTTAGCCCTGTTCTCTGTATTCAGCAAGATTGTCTTGCCAGCAGGTGTTTTCTCCTGCTGCCTTGGACTCCTGTGATGACACTTGTGTAGAACTGTGCCAGAACATCCCACTGAGTCTTGTGCTGCTTTATTTTTGTACATTAAAGATTTGATCGTTTTTCCTCCCCTGCTTTGTGCTATTTAAAAAGCAACTGACCTTTTCTGAGACCAAAAAACCCCCAAAAGACCAAGTATATAATGAGCCTAAATGGATTCTGAGTTGATGTTACAATTTCTTTTAGCATGAAGCATGGTGTCTAAAGCTGATTTGTTTGTGGTTTTGGTTTTTGAAGTCTTGCATTTGGGAATAATAACAGTGTTCTGTGACTTTTTCCCCAAGTATATAATCAAATACATTTTCAGCATTAGCTTGATGCTTTTGCTTGTTCATTTGTTGAAAAATGACTTTTTTTTCTCTCTACCCTTGACTGCTTTTCAGACCCCTTTCATGAAAGCTCAAAATCCATTGTAACCATATATTCACCTAGGAGGCTAAAGGACATAATTTAGGAAGCCATTATCTTCAAGAAGAGTCAAAATCATGTTCTTAGCGGTGATCAATAGCAAAAAAAAAGGTGGTCAGAGGAACAGTTACTATCAGGAAATACGATCTAGGAATTCCATGCCCTTATTTCTGTAAGGGCATGGGACCAGTTCCATGTAATTGCTAGGGCAGGGCTTCCTTCTTTCCCTCAGCTCGAGTAGCTGGTTGGGGTTGGATTTGCCAGGAAGGATTAAGGGTATGATTAGATGACTGAGCAAGTGACTTAAAGGGAGGTTCCAGGCTGAGTCCAGGGGAACTATTAAGATGAATAACTCAGGACACAATCCAGGAAAGAAGAGTGTGGAAATCTCAAAATGTGGGTGAAGAGACCATTGTCAGTTGGGGAGGGGGAATAGGGGATTGTGGCTTGAAAAGAAGATTTGTGAAACACTGTACAAAAATATTTATTTAGAGGAGCTACTTAATTTGAAATTACTGAGCTAAGGAATAGAAGGCTTTACTGACTTTGGGTGAGAATGATTGATTGTTCTTGGAGCTCAAGAGTTTAAAGGAGGCAGGGCCATCCCAGGCCACGTGGGACTGCTTTGGAACAGCAACTATTTACAGCTGTTGCAGTTAATAAGATTACAGACTTTTTCCATCAGTAGAAAAGGAGAGAGATACAAACTTTCACTTTAGTGGTAGGGTAGTGTTCTACCTAGCATCTTGTTCAGGAGCAATATCAATTGTAGGTGTTATCAGTTGAGTCAGAAGTGTAAGGCAGTGAGGATGGAGGAGATGGGAAACTTACAGCTGCTTGCCTAAAAGGTGAACCAGTGGAGCATCTTCCTTGAGAACACTGATTGCCTTGAACACTTTTTCTAGGAGATCTTGGGACTAATTTAAAATTGCCCAGGAAGTTCAGGTTCATTTTCTTTTTCAGTCCAGGGAACAGAACCAGAACAACACACGTTTCTTCTTCCCTTGTACCTTCCCCCATGGAGAACCCAAGTATGACCAAAGGATCCTGAGTGTTTATGCTTGAGAAGTTCACTGGGGTGCTTAGCAGAACACTCTTGAGTGCAAGTAGTGCCTTGTAGCTCAGGATTTGTGCCAGAGCTGGAGGCAAGAGAATCCCAGTGACAGTGCTTCAGAGGGTGATGATGGGGAAAGAGAATGAAGGGTGAGATTAAGGTTCATGAAGTCTGTTTCACAGAAACAAAGCAGAACAAGTTCCTAAACTTCCAGAGGGCTGGCTGAGCATCAGATTTGGTGATTTGGCGCAGTACTTGTCTTGCAGATACAATATTCTTCTCAAGGGAACAGTTTTTTCTGTCTGTGGCCATGACTGGGTAAAACACAAAGATTAGACAGGGAGAAACATACTGGAAATGGAAAAGCTGTCCAACTGGGCTGGCTGTCCTGTGGCAGAAACACAGAGGAAAAACCTGTGGCAGAAGCAGCACTTGCAGAAATTGATTGTGGAAGTAAAGAATGTTAATGCCTAGATCATATGAGACTGCTGTCAACTAAACTGAGCAATAGGAGCATCCAGTTTATTTGATTCATTTGACATTTAATTGCCAGTTAGTGAAGGGAGGGAATTTATTAGCGAAGAAAAAAAAATAGTGCTTGGTATTGAAGGGACTTTGCTGAGTGTTTGAGGGAAATTCTACCCTCATTTCATCATCAGAAGATTTTATCAGATTGTACAACTCAAAAGAAATAATCAGAACTAAACAGATACCAAGCATTTTTGGAAATGGAAATATCATTCAGAAGAGTACATTAGTGAAGGGGAAATGTCTGCTTAGACATCTTGGGTCAGCAAGCTTCAAGGCCTTGGTCATGAGGGAGTGGGATCAAGCAAAATGAACTCTATGGATGAGAAGCTGAGTTATGAGAGGAAGACTTCTCTTTCCTGAAATGAAGGAGGAGAAGTTGTAGGGATGATATGCAAATCTCAGCTCCAGTAAAGAAATGAAACAGAAAAAAACCTTCAAAGAGCACCAGCAAGAATGTAATACAAACTTCTGTTTGAGCACTCATCAGCATATTCCAGAAGGAAAAGGAAATATATAGACAAAATGACAAGAACATAACTGAATATTTGAAAATTAATTCTAAAACTGTGTAGGTAGCATGTCTTGAAATCTTCGAAGGAAATGAATTGTTTTGAATACTCTTAAAGGAGAATCCATAAGAAAAGATCTGGAAATGACTGTATACAGAATTTAACCAAGCTGATTGCATGACCTTAGTACCTACTGCAGAAGGCCAAATGACAAGATGTTTAGAATTCAGCACATGGCAAATTGCTGTTGCAGAGTTCTAAGCAAATCATGTTTCTCAGCTGAGGCATCATGAGATGTAAATCAGTACGTGGTCCTGGAGCCCCATACTGCAACCAGAGGTGAAGAATTCTTGAGAAGTTGAAATATCCTTGTTATGAAGCAGATGCACTCATCCTGGAGACTCCACTGGTTACATAGCTTGATCAAGGATACTGGCTGAACTCTTGTTTGTAGGTAGCTGTCTCTAGTTGGAGTGCCTTGACAGGAGTGTTTGTTGTTGTCAGCCTGCACTCATGCTGTGCTCAGGGTGAAGAGGCTGTGGCAGGGCTGTGGTTATAGATATGAACCACCAGAAGAGGTTGTATTCGAGGCAGCTATGCTATGCTGTCCTGTGCAACCAGGGAAGAGTGTCAAAGGCTGCACAAGGACAGGTAGTAGAAGAAGCTTAGGGAACATAGGATGTAGTTCCTTTTAAGGTCTTGTAGATCAGAAGTCATGAGGAGTGGGTGAGGCAAGACTCCACTTTTTCCTCTGCCATTCCAGGCAGGTTTTTGGAGTTAATTGATTGATTAGGAGAGCATTTAGATAAAAGGTGAATGAATGAGAAGACTCCAAACAGATATGGAGAGGACTTTGAGAGGAGGAATTTACTAGGATGCAAAGCTGAGGGGGGAGGAAGAGGCTGTTGTATGTATTGAAGAATTTTTTGAGGTAAGGCAGGTGGGGTTGAATGAATGCCTGAATGGCCTGAGAAACTGGAGCTAAATGAGAGTTCATTTATCTAAAAAGAATTTACCGTGAAACAAATGACAGCTTTGGCTTTTACAGAGTGTTGATGTGACTGGGGTGTTCCTGGAGCACAGAAGTTTGACAGTGTGATTTTAAGGAGAGATCTGATCCATAAGGTAGGACTTCTCTGACTAGTAAATATATGACAAGGCCTTGCTTTCTCAAGCTGTATTTGGAAATCAAGTTGGAGCTACCACTGCACTTCATAAGGAGCACTTTGAGTGGGTCTGTCTGACTGACACCTCACTTAAGAGGATGTAGATGCTGAATACAGTTCCTGGATCTTGTGTGGTGAAAAGTAGGTACAACTATGCTCAGTGTTGTCAAACTCAAGTGCTTCTGAGTGTATGAACTTCAAAGTCTTGTGGAATTTTAAGGATGCAAATGAAGGCAGCTCTGAAATTCAGGCTTGGCAATACTTAGGTGTTAGCCCTGTTGGGGTTTTGAGTACTGCGCCCTAGCTAGTAGGCAAAGCAATAAGTAGCTGCAAGGCAAGCCTGGAGATTAATAAAGTGCAATGTGGTTTGTATTAACTCATTTTGTCTGTGCTTGGATCTCAAGATAAGCATGAGCTAGACTACCTTTCTCTCATGGAAGGTGAGGGAGAATAAGCTACCTCAGTTTGGCTTGCATTTGATGCAAGATAGTGACGCCTGTGGGCATCGATTGCTCTTGGTTTTGTTTTGCTCGTGTGCCTGCAACTCAACTTCTTTCTTGAGGTACTTGAATAATTTCAGTGGTTTGATCCTTAACTCCTGTCCTGGAGTGTTCACTCAGTGGCATTGTGTCTGCTTGTACCATGGGATTCTTCCCTTGTATTGTGTTTGCATGGTGAGGGTTTGCTACTCACGGGACTATGCTAGAAGCTTCCCCCATGTCCCACAGAGCCAATACCAGCCCATTCCAAGATGGGCCCGCTGCTGGCCAAGGCTGAGCCAGTCAGTGATGGTAATAAAATCTCTGTGACAGCAATCCCACCATCAAAATCAGCATGGCCAGCAGGTTGAGGCAGGTGAGTCTGTCCCTCCACTCTTGTGAGACCGTCCACCTCTGGGGTCCCCAGCACAAAAAGGGCAATGACCTAATGGAGGAAATCTAGAGCGGGGCCACCAAGTTGTTCAGAGGGATGAAGCACCTCTCCTATGAGGAAAGGCTAGGAGAATTGGAATTGTTTAGCCTGGAAAAGAGAAGGCTTTGGGGTAACCTAATTGTGTCCTTCCAGTATCTGAAAGGAGCCTACAAGAAAAATGGCAAGAAACTTTTTACAAGGGCATGTAGTGAGTAGATAAGGGGGAATGGCTTCAAACTGAAAGAGTGGAGGTTTGGGTTAGAAATGTTAGGAAAAAATTCTTTATTCTGAGAATGGTGAGATGGTGGAACAGGTTGACCAGAGAAGCTGTGGATGCCCCATCCCTGGGAATGTTTAAAGCCAGGTTGGATGGGGCTCTAAACAACCCAGTCTAATGCAAGATGTCCCTGTTCATGGCAGAGTTGTTTGAAGTGGATTATGTTTAATTTCCCTTCCAAACCAGGCCATTCTATGATTTTACAATAATGTATTTAAGAAGAGGAAAAAAAAATGGCACAGAAGTAATTGCAGCCAGAGAAGAGAAGAGTGAGAATATGTGATAGATACCACTACAGACATGGAGGTCAGGGAAGGAAGGTGAGGAGGTGCTCCAGGCACTGGAGCAGAGATTCCCCTGCAGACCGTGGGAAAGCCCGTGGTGAGCTACCTGTGTCCCTGATGCCTGTGGAGATCCATAAGGCTGCAGAGATCCATCTGCAGCCTGTGGAGGAGCCTCACATCAGAGCAGGTGGATGCCGTAAGAGGGCTGTGACCCTATGGGAAGCCTGTGCTGGAGCAGGCTCCTGGCAGGAAGGATCCCACACTGGATCAGTTTGTGAAGAGCTGCAGTCTGTGAGAAGGACTCAGGCTGGAGAATTTCATGGAGGACTGTCTCCTGTACAAGCAATCTGACACTGGGGCAGGGGAAAGACTCCTCCTCCTAAGGAAGAAGCAGAATCAGAAACAGCACGTGATGAACTGACTGTAATCCCTATTTCCCATCTCCCATTGCCACTGGCAGGGAGAAGGTAGAGAATCAGGGGTGAAGTTAAGCCTGGGAAGGAGGGAGGGTTTGAGAGAAGACGCTTTTCAGGTTTGTTCTACTTCTCATTATACAACTCAAATTTTGATTGGTAATAAATTCAAGTAATTTCCCCAAGTCACATCTGTTTTGTCCATGACAGTAATCAGTTTGTGACCTCTCCCTGTCCTTACTACTCTCTACAACTCCCTGAAAGCTGGTTGTAGTCATCTGGGGGTTGGTCTCTTTCTCCAGGCAGCAAC